>WSYH01002176.1:0-68669 GCA_036426205.1 Ascaphus truei | reverse complement strand
CCCGGCTCCATTGAAAAAAGGTCTTCCGTTTTCTCAGCTATTGCGAGTCAAACGAATCACCAGTGATCCGGATGAGATAGAATCAGCTCTCATCAATATGGCGAACAGGGTCTGCGCGGGGAGTCGGGATACAGCCTGCGATTGTAAAACTTCCTTGACACGTTGATTTCAAAGAAGATACAAATCCGAGGGCGGACACAAGGGAGAGCAACACCTCAATGCAAGATTCAATGTTATTTAGCACATTTAGCACTGCACTCCATGCATTCAACACAGTCTTAGAGAGAATTGGCAGACCTTCTGACGCAACCGATGAATAGGAATAGGCCAACACTTTCGTCGAACCCCCCTTTTTTGTTTCCGACGTGTGTCCATACTATTGGAGATATGTTATCACTGCAACGCAGATCCAACTGATAATACAGGCAAGACCAAAACGAGGCTAATACAAAGCCAGGTGCATACAAGTGGCAAGGGGTTGCACAAATGCCCAATTATGCAGGTGGGGCCTTTTTAAATCTGCCAGCCACACGTGGTAACCAAATCAATATTCACCAACCTGAATTGTTAATCAACATTGTCATATATACTGATAAAATGCCATGTGGGTTACTCATATTCGGGAGGAAAACAGTTCGCGAAGTGCTAAAAGAAACCATGAATACATCGTTGCACATCAATTCGAAAGCTGTAATAACAACAGATGGGGGCCCCAATGGAGTTGGGAGTTAAAGCCTCCCTTTTGCCAACATTTAGGGACTTTAGAACATTCTTTGGCAACCATTTAGATGCATGCCTATTATGCAGAATCCAAAGCCCCGAACGAGGGGTCGAATAGAAACAGACGTCTAACTTGTCAAAGTGACGCGAGGCAGCAATCTTCAATGCTGAGACAATGGCCACCTTTGGGCCTGAACGAAAGATTTTTCTTTAGGGTTGTGTTTGTAATAATGAACTTTATTACATCCTGATTTTTGTTGGTTGATTAGAAATTTTTCTGTATCAGACTTTGTGCTTTTCATTTTGTGTTATATTGCTTGGGTCCTCGTTTAGTGTTTTCCTCAACGCGGTCACTCAGGTGGAAGGTTATTTGCGCAACTGACGTTTTGTTGAGTATTGCTCCACACTCGTAGTATTTTGTGCATGCAACAATATGGGTGCATTGTGTTAGTTTTGGTAGAGCTAAAAGTCATTGGTTCTACATGTCAGTGAAATGTTGTTATAGGAAGAAGCCGACTAGTTGATGGAGTTTCGATTGTTGATCGTTGCTCCAGTGGAATCTACTATGTCGTATTAATGTCACTGTGTAGACTAACCACTTTTCATGCCTTGTGGGTCCATCATTTTAAAGTAGAAATTTTTTAGACTACTGTTTAGGTCACATGTGCGATTTTAGACTTATTGGTAAATGTAATTATAGTATTTATTATTAGTGAGCAGTAACAGCGCATCATTGTAAATATAGTACACACATATTTTTTAATGGTAGTTTCATGATTATATTACTTTGTTTGGGTCAGTAATGGTATTGGAGACGGTGCCATCATAGTAAAATCTAAGGTTTACTATCAGTGAATTATAATCCATTCTCTTGTAGTCAAGGGGTATATTAGCATTTTTAACCATGTATTGCTTACTAACCATGGCAGAGCTTGTATAGTGGTTGCACCCCACGTCGTTCTGGTCCTCATTTAACTGACAAGTATGCGCAGTGTTCATGTAGTACATAAGACACTTTTCCGGGAGGTACAAACTCAATGCGCACAATCGCGCTATCGCGCTATGGTGGATATAAGTAAGTACATACCAGGATCCATTCGCCACGATCCTTCGCATCCAACACGGGCGACTTGTTAGGTTTCGGCATGGTACGAACCCGTCACTTAGTGTTTGTCTTGTGCTAACAGGCCACCGTAGCCCCTCTATGAGAAGCACCTAATTTAATATATCCAAGATGGCGATGGCGTCAACTATGCCTGCGGGTCCGATAGCGGCGCGGTTTTCGCGGCCATCTTGCCCTCTAAGGGTGAGTTTGTTTTATTTTTGATTGGTGTAGATTATAAGGGGGGTTATTAGCAATTCACTTATTGCACGTCCCTGAGAAAGGTCACGTTTAGATGATCGAACGTTGGATGTGGTGCCATATGTTAACTGATCATAGTTCTTTGGACTTACAAGAGTATGGTGGTGATGTCTCGTTTTTTCCGGACTCCAATTGGTAAAACCTATTTCTATACATGGTGATATGATGGGACAAGCATCATCATTTTTTCTCGTGTTTACAGTGTGCCAACTGATTGTGATTTTTTATATATATATATATATATAATATTTATATATATAGATATATATATATATATACGGACCCCGCTCCGCGATGCGTAGGCGCGGGCACCCACGCTCATCGCGCTTAAAGCAATTTTAGGCGGGGGGGGGGGGGGGGGCGCTGCATGGTTAACCTAGAAAGTTTGTTAAAAATTGTTTACTTACGCGCTGTGAGCGTGTGTGCCCGCCGCATAAAGCGCGCATTCCGCGTGAGCGGGACTTTTGTGATATATATACTATTATAGTTCACCTCTCGCCAAGCGCCACCCACCAGGCTAGGACGTGGAAGCATCCTAATCCCAGCAATCATATGGTCTCCCTGACTTCATAAAGTTGTATTATTACTTTTGCAGACCCCCCATAAAATGGACTGTGTGATCGTCATGCATGCTCCAGTTTGTCACTTCTTTGCAGCTGATTGTCATTCTTGTTTAGTGTGTGTGATTGGTGTGTGTGTGACTTGTGTGGTGGTGGAGTGGGTGAGTGGTGTGGTGTTTGTGATAATTGGGTGGGTGGAGTTGTGTCTTTTTGGGTGGGGATTGTGTGGAGCGTGTAGGTGTGTGTGGTGTGTGGGGATTCTCTTTGGTGGGTGTACGTGGCCTTCTCTGTGGGTGTGATCTGGTGTGGTGCTTGTGTGTGTGTGTGTGTAGGGTGGGCTGCTTTGTAGTGTGGTGCGGTGCGTTGTGTGTCGGGACGTGTTGAGCTTCAGCAATCGCGTGGGTGGGTGGGTGCCTTGTGTGTGTGTGTGTTGTGTGTGTGGTGTGTGGTGTGGTGTGGTGTGTGTGTGTGGTTTTGTAGTCGTGTGTGTGTGTGGGTGTTTGTTATGTGTCGCTTTTGTGCGGGTGCAGTGGTGTGCGTTGCTTGTGGGGTGCGGTGTCGGAGTGCGTGTGTGTGTTGTGTGCTTGTTTGTGGAGTGCGTCTCGTTTATGTGCGTTTCTCTTTGTTGGTTGCGTGGTTCGCTGGTGTGCTTTCGTGTTGTGGGTCGGTGGGTCTTGTGTGTGTGGTGCTTTTTGATGTCGCCTGGGTGCTGTAGGGTGCTTTCGTGTGTGTGGGTGGGTGCGGGTGTGATGATGCTGCCTTGTGCTGGGTGGGTGCCGTGTGTGTGGGGTGCTTTTTGTGGGGTGCTTGTGTGTGGGTGCTTGTGGGTGCTTGGGTGTGTTGGTGCGTGTGTGTGGGTTGCGTTTTGGTGGGTGTGGGGCTTGGGTGTGGGTGGGATCCTTTTGTAGGGTGCGTGTGTGTCGTGTGGGTGCTTGTGGGCGCTTGTTTGTGTTTTGGGGTGGCGGGTGTGTGGGGGTGCTTGTCGTGTGTGGTTTGATGATGGGGTGCGGGTTGTGTGTTGTGGTGTGCTTTCGCTTCCCCACCCCTACCCCCCCCCTCGCTGTGTGTCTTATTGGTGTCTGAGAATTGAGTGAGAGAGTGAAACGAGATACCAACCCACAAACAGTCATAGTCCACGCACACCCCAAAGTCAGTCAGTCAACTCCGAGTGTCCGTCATCACCCCCCCACCCCTCACACCACACAGTCACCCTGCCCTCTTCCACCCCACCCTCTGTCTTACCTTAAAAACTGCCCTATACCTACACAAAATAACCTATACTGCTGTTCTCCCCCCAGACTGACTAAAAGCTTCACCCAGAAGCAGCGTTCAAGCAAATAATCGCGTCACTGGCACACACACTGATAGTATAAAACGTAAGTGTGGGGTGCATGCTGGAAGCAAGGAGAGGGAAGCTTGAACTGAGAGCTCCTGGTGCCTCCCTCCGTTTTTCCTAAAACAAACAAACCACAAAACTGGGCAAGACTTGAATAAAAACACCACCTTATACTAACTAACATCCAGAATGTCAAAAGAGATAGCTAAAACCCCTAGCAAAAAAATGGCTTCCCAGAGGATTTTGGCCGGAGGTAAACTGGCAGGTGAGGCCACGCAGCACTGTCACCCACCTCCCCGCACCTGGATCAGGAATCGGAGGAGATGGGGATACCATGGGGGATCAGGTCTTTCTGCCGGTACAGACGCTGCGATTTTGAAATACGTATATACCGACTTAAAATCCATGTTTGCGGGCTGACATTAGAGCCCTGGGAAAGGGATAGGGAGCCTGGGGGCAAGAAAACGCAGGAGCTTTAAGTGAAGGTGGAATGCTAACGCCAAGGTTGCCTGCGCAATACAAAAAACACAGCGGACCTTCATGGCGCAAATTAACGAATTACAAGACAGACAGACGACGCAAAAATCGCGACCGACCAACAATGTCCGCCGACGGGGCGTCCCAGAGACTGTGGGAGCTGTGAGGAGTTTCGTGGCGCGGTGCTCGCCCCATAGTTGCCCCCCTGATTCCCCGGCAAGAGAAACTGGAAATGGATAGATGCCATCTAGTTGGCCCTCTCCGGTTCACAAGCCACAACCAAAAAGAAAACCGCGGGACATTATAGTGCGGCTCCATCACTTATAATACCAAGGAAGCGGTGCTGTCAGTCACGCAAGGAATGCGTTCGAGAGAAAGTTGCGTATTCCAGGAACATTCGCCCGGAGACGATAGCTGTGGCCTAACTAAATGCCTCAGGGATAATGCCATCCGCCTACCGTTGGCTATTTTTCCCTTCGTGGCTGATGTGATTTTAAAAAAAAATGGACCCCAATCAGTATGAATAGCGCCCTGGAGAAGTGAGGCGTTTCCAATAAGCTGGGCTGTCTTCTGAACCTCCAACTGCCTCCGAGACGGAGAGCCGGCCCGGGACCATCCTGGACTACGTCGTAGGCACAGCGTTTCTATGGGGCCACTCAGGGGAGAAAATGCTTAACCTCTATGTTCCACCACAGTTGGAACTATATAAGTTGCCAGTTTCCCCCCTTTGTTTGAAACAGCAGGAACACTACAACCTTTGCCTGGCTAATGTAACCCCTCGTGCCCCCCCCTAGCTGAGTCCGGTGGAATGTCGCAGCCCGGACGTGGGGCGCCTGGTTTAAAAATCTATTGGACTCACCTCGTGTGGTGCATGGCTCCCAAGATGCTGGGACAGCTTCAGAACGCGTGGAACTCAGAACAGGAAGGCTGGGGAATCGAGGTGAGCGGGAAGCCCGTGATGATGCGTCTACCCTGGTTTGGTAGATCCAAGATGCATCCGGAGAAGTGCGTCACCGGAAGGGGAGGGAATCGGTTCGGCCATCTTGGAGGTTGCCTAGGAACAGGAGGAGTCCTTGGCGGTGACGTTCATTTCAGAGAGCCGGAAGCAAACTTCGCCTGCGACCAAGAGCGGCCACCGACGAAGGAGCATCTGTGACCCTGGACCACCGGCCTCAGGCCAGAGGCAGAAGGAGATACAATGGATTGGAGTGGGACTGCACTGGAGAACTTAAAGGATACTGACTTTTGTGGACTTGAGTTATTGGCGGAGCCAAGGGGGGTAGATGGTGAGAGCCGAGGAGGCGTATAAGAACGTGCATGAGGACGCAGGGGGGGGGGGGGGGAAATGGAGGAGGGGAGGGAGTGAGGTGAGCAGGAAGGAGGGGAAGGATAATATTGCGAGATTGGAAGGGGTTCAAGTAGTTTAATTAGGTGGTTCAGGTGCAATTGATTATAAGTCGAGGAGCAGTAGATATGGTTGTTTGGGGGATCAGGAGGGAGGAGTAGGGAAGAGAAGCCAAGGGGGTAGTGAGGTTGAGGGAAAGTAGGGATGTTATAAATTGGAAGGTAAGAGTACGTTATGCGTAAAGAAGGATTTAATGGAAGTGATGGCGGAGGATAAGGGAGGGAAAAAGATAAATAAGAGAAAGACAGAGAGGAGACGGCCAAGACGCTCGCGGAAGGTAGATCAAGTTTGAGGAGCATATGAAAGTGATCAAAGGACTCAGTAACAGACCCACCTGTCTCCAGTGCAGTCAACTAAATAAGATGCAGTTTCATCTCTTTACACGGTGGCCCCCATCATCCAAGGACAGTGTGCGTAGGCACCAGCCAAGCAAGCCCGGACGTGCCACAGAAGAGACGCATGAGCTTGATTAATATCTCCAAGCAGGGGTGGCGAGGCTAAGGTACTACCCAGGGACGAGGAATGTTACTGTAATGAGGAGTACATAGGGCAAAGGAGTGGATCCTATGAAAGCATTGTTTGCTATTTCATTGTTGAAGAATTTTAATAGGAGTGAGGCCAGATAGCGGGGTGTTGTTTGGAAGATTTTTAGGAGGGGGCCGGATAGCGGGGTTTGAAGCTTGCTTTGTGTGTTCCCTGCCATGACCCGACATCCTAGCGGGAAAGGACATCAACCCCAATGGCCGTCAAGAGTCCCTTGGGAGTTGATCCCAGTGAGGGAGGGGAGGGAGTTACACCTACCACCTACACTGAATCCCAAGGGCGTTGGTCCTCACAGCCAGGTACTGGTACCGAGGCTCTGAGACCACGTTTTTATATGTGTTGTTTTAATGTCTGTCTGGATGGTCCTCCCCCTCCCTTCTTGTATCTCCCCCCCCCATAAGTGCAACCAAACTAACAGGAAAGCTGGAGAACTACAGATTCCCAAAGCAGTTTGGAGTAGCGGACAACGAACGTGGACGCCCCAGATGATCCTCGCCAATGGAGCACACCTCTTCCGCAGACAAGAATGAGTAATGACCTACTATGATTACACACAATGTCAAGGGTTTAAACAATCCCGGTTTAAGCGTAGAATCGCATTTAAAAAAGAGTCATAGCCGCCTGAAAGCCGATTTCTTTTCTACAAGAAACCCACTTTTCCAACGCCCATCCACCCAAAATATTTAGACAAACATACAGAACTTTTTATCTGGCCTCTAACAATGCCAAAGAAGAGGAGTGGCTTCTTACACACAATTAAACTACCGTAGATATAAATAAACAATAATCGGACCCGTGAAGGTCCTTATATCATCCCTTACTGGATGAATACAAAGTCAACCTCTTACATTATCGTCATTCTACCCCCTATGCGAGCGAGCACTACATTCTTTTACACAGTTCTTTAATATTACACACTGGTCCGCCAAAAGGGTGCAAATATCTTCATAGCAGAGGCGATCTTAACCGCACACTAGACTCTGACCTGGACGATGTACGAGACAACCCATTCCACAAACAGGACGTACTCACCATACATAAGGGATGCAAGACTGTCAGCTAGTTTTGATATCTTGCGGGAACAACATCCGAATGCAACGGAATATCCGTTTTTCCACCCGCACAATCGTTACAGTCGGATAGATTACCTCCTGGTACCAATAAGTGGTTTCCGGTGGTAGGGCCCACAAAGAATCATGGAATCTCGTGGTCCGACCCGCACCGGTAAGAGCTGCCTTTGCACATTCAATCCTTTAGACAGACTCCCTTGGGGCAAACTGGAAGCCTCAAACGAACTCCTCCTTTAAAATGCCCCGTAACCTGCAAAAGAGCTTGGTGAGCGAATCCAAGAATATTTTAAGGACAAAAAGCAGTGTGTCGGCTCAATCCACGCTCTGGGAGTCCCATAAGGCTCCGATTAGGGAGGGGTTCTTTTGAATGTCCTCAATCTAGGAGACAAGAAAGAGAGCAAACAGAGGCTAAAGTAAAAGAGCTATGCGGGAGAAATTGCACATCTCAACTGCTCCACAACAAAAACGCACAAAGATAATTGGTTTGGAAAGAACTGAGCGACACTAAAAAGGAAACTTAACCTGTCCTGTCCTCTCAGGACGAGAAGGAGTTGGCTTGGTCAAGCCGGTCAGTATGTCTAATGAAAGCCAACACGCCCAGATTACCCTATTGGCCATAATCCAACAGCTTCCAATTTTCGAATATCCAGTATCCATCAAATTCAGGGGGGGACCTTAACCCTCTGATCCCTCGACAAATAGTGAGGGTGTTTACGAATATTACCGACCACAAATATATACGACGGAGAATAAGGTCAAGCCACACACCAAAGACCGCAGCAACTTGAACAAATTCCTAAAAGAGGCAAATCTGCCCTACCTTGGAGCAGAGAGGATAGGAGCACTCCATGGCGACTTCACCAATTCACCCTTGAAGACGTAACAGAGGTAATGAGTCCTTAAACCCGCTAAAGCCCTGGTCCAGAACGATTTTCAAATTTATATTATAAAACTGTTCAAGATTTCTGGCTCCACCCCACTTTTTGTCCCTATTTAAAACGGAGTTCCTAGCAGGGAGAGCCCCTCCCGGCGGCAGATGCCTCCCACCAAGGCCGTCTATCTCTGTGATCCCACAAACCCGGAAGGACCCGCCAGACGTAAATAGCTACCGCCAATATCCCTGATCAATTCCTACATTAAAATCTTCTCAAATGCTCGCTAAACATGGTGGGCATTGTCCTTCCGGGGCGAATTCACCCGGATCAAGTGGCCTTTATTGAGGTCAGGCCAGGCGGCCAGCACTTTAGACGATTGTATATTTGATTGATTCTGGCAAAAGAAGTAAATTCCGTCTATGTGTTAGATTCTTGGGACGCCGAACAGGCCTTTGAGTAGTATTGACCTGGCCGCTTCCTCAGGAACTCTGGGCGTTTTGGTTCGGGGGGGGCGCCTCCGAGAAGGAAATACTAGCCCTTTACAATGGTCCCCACGAGCTGCAAGGGTTGGCGACCCCAAGTGTTCCCCTCGGAGGTTATTTAAACATCCGGTATCGGGACAAGAAGGATGCCCAACTTTCAAACCGTTACTATTTGCCCCTCTGCATAGAACCGTTAGCGCTTCATATCATAGCAAGCCCAGATAATAACGGTAGATAGAGGGGAGCCAACATAAAGTAGCATTATCGCAGAACGATGTATCTTGACACTGTCAAACCCCTCACCACTCCTTGCCCACTTCTTTTTGCGAATCTTGGGACCTTCAGCTTGGTTGTCGGTGTTTTAAAATTAACCCATTGCCAAGTCGGAAGCGCTCAACAATCAATCTACCCAAGCCTGTCGAAAAACTGATGAGGTCAACTTCATTTTAAAATGGCAACCCTCAGCTATCAAATATTTTGGGTTATATATCACCAAAGGACACAACACATATATAAAGCAAATTTCCCCAGATAATGAAGAACTGAAGGAAAGATCTTCAGGGAGTGTTTGGGCGGGTTATGGCATATCATGGTTTTTTGGGCGGATCAACAGTGGTCAAAATGAACCTGCTGCCTAATTGTTAATACTGTTCCAAGCCCCCCAATAAGTCTTGTTAGGGACTGAGGTCCTCACGATGCAGGCTCACATTATTCCAATTTATTTGGAATAAAAAAGCCCACGAATTGCCGAAAAACATACTGACAAAACCAGTAACAATAGTGAGGGTTAGCGGTACCTTGCTTTGGCATACCACAAGGCGGCACAATTATTTCCAATTGTCCCGTTGCACTCGAACCCCATCAATAGAAGATGGGTTGCCCTTAGAAACAGAATGCTGCGCTCCATTGTAAAACTTACATGATCTTTTGGCTTCCAAACCAGTGCAAATAAATCAATAGGGATTCCACTCTGTGGCAATTGCGAACATCGCTAGCGGTCTGGGAAGTCAATCTAAATTTAAAAAGCCAAATTGCCACACAACTCGTTGATGACCCCCCGGTGGGAAATCCGGATTTTGCCTCCAGGGCTGTTAGGTTGACAAATTTGTAATGGACGCAAGCATGGTACGTACGATTAAGGACCTGGAAGGACGTAATATATCAATAACTTCGATCTGAATTAAGGCTATGAGAAAAAGCTAACCCAACACAGAATATTTATATTCCTCCAGTCAGGGTTTTTTATAAAAATCCCGTTCGCCCAGCACGACCAATTTCGAACAGTCTGGTGTTCCAGAAGGACACAAGAGGACTAACGTTCTCGGATGTACAGGGGTAATCTGTCCAAGACTCCGACGCCCCCCGACTGAATACATGCCCGACAGTGGGGAGACAGATTTAGGGAGACACTAGAGGACGAGGAATGGTGAAGCTATAATTACAGGCAGCCTAAACCAAAAGCTCAATCTGTTCCACGTAAAGGAGAACGCAATATAAAGGTCCCCTAATGCTGTGGTACCCATACCCATTGAAATTATCTAAATTTATCAAGTGCTATTCCCCGCTCTGCCCCAAAACAGTGTGGGGAAACTGCTGATTTAAACATATGCTGTGGTCTTGCCCGAATGTGGTCCCGATTTGGGGAATCTATTAGGGAATGCTAAAAGAAAGCCTCAACTTGGAGGCCCCCCTGGACCCGTGGCTGTTCCGCGTGGGCATACGGCCTCAGGACGTGGTCCTAAACGCGACACTCAAATTGGTTGCCCATTTCGCAACCGCCACGAGGTGTGGAGATCGCAGCAGTATGGGAGGACCAACAGGAATTCCCCACTAATGCCAAAATCAGACAGACTTTGCATGGTTCTGCCAGATGGAACAGTTGGACTAGTTTGTGGTCAACGACTCCTGGCTCCAAATTTCTAAACTATGGCCCATGGCCTGGCCCAAACAGACATCCCAGGGTGTGGACAAACTCCACAATTTTGCAGTATTATAATAAATGCTTTCTCCTGGGACAAGAGCAGACCCTACGGATATGACATCGACTGAGAACGTAAGAACCACTGTGATATGCACAACACACTCTAGCTTACGCACAGAGCAAAAAGCAGTCCTCCGCTCCTGATGCAGCAAAGCTACAGGTGCCCCCCACCCCCACCCGCGCCCTACGGTGTCTCATCCCAGTCGTTTGTCCTGTCCGTCTTAGGTGATTGGTTTTACGTGTGTTTCGTTACATCTGTGCTCAATTCCTGTCTACGTGTTACTGTTTTTGATGGACAAAATTGGTGTATTCCTTAAACGGTATGCCAATAAGTGGTGATATTAAATGTCACGCTCTTTAATACCAATAAAAATGAGTTGTAAAAAAAAAAAAAAAAAACGTAAATGGTGTGACATCCTAACAAATGGCGACTACAACGAAAAGAAAAGTTGAATGCGAGTGTCGAATCTTCCAGAGAAATGGACAAATGATTATTTGTTTTTGCTGAAGTCAACGGCAAACCTGTTGGTTGCTAGTTTGTGGCGATGCTTTAGCAGTAATGAGAAAGCCATGTCTGGGCGTCATTACAGCTCAGAAACATGCTAACCTACAATCAGTTTGGTAGCCAATTGCGTCTGTATAAATAAATGCTCTTCAGCGGATTTTGGAATTAAATCAACAAGCCGCTTTCATCACTAGGCCTCGTGTGAACAGAGACAACGTATTTCAGGCGAGTTATGTAGTGATCGAGCTAATCGCAAAGAAGCTGAGGCCTCATGTGAGGGAGTTTGTTAAGAGTGCATGGTGCCCTGCTGCAGATTTGTTACACCAACAAGTAAAAGTTTTTTCAGAGTGTTAGTTTTGTCCGAAGAACCGTCCTCAGATCGGCGTTCCTGACTTAGCACAAGATATTGAAAAAAAACTTTAAGATTCTTGCGTGAGATTTCCAATTTTTAAACGAATCACCAGTGATCCGGATGAGATAGAATCAGCTCTCATCAACATGGCGAACAGGTTCCTTGAGCGGGGATACAGCCCTGTCGATGTTAAACATGCTCTTGACCGTGTGATTTCAAAAGAAGATACAAATCGCGAGGGCGATAGCCAAAGGGAGCAAACAGTCAATGCAAGATTCAATGTTATTAGCACATTTAGCACTGCATCTCCATGCATTCAACGCAGTATTAGAGAGAATTGGCACGTTCTGACGAACGATGATAGGATAGGCCAACACTTTCGTGAACCACCCCTTTTTTGTTTCCGGCGTGGTCCATCTATTGGAGATATGATCACGCAAGCAGATCCAACTGATAAATACAGCAAGGACAAAACAACATTGCCGATTTTAGACTTATTGGTCAATGTAATTATAGTATTTATTATAGTTGAGCAGTAACAGCATTCATTGTAATATAGTACACATATTTTTTAATGTTAGTTCAGTATTATATTACTTTTGGGTCACGTATGTATTGGAGAGCGCCATCATAGTTAAAATTTAGGTTTACTACATCAGTGAATTATAATCCATTCTCTTGTAGTCATGGGTATATTAGCATTTTTAATCCATGTATGTGCTGTACTAACATGGTAGAGCTTGTACAGTGTTGCAAGCTCGAATAAAGTGTGTCGCCAGTGTATCCACTAAGTTAATTATTTTTTTTTGGGGGGGGGAGGGTTGGGGGTTGTTTGATACTAGTGTGCAGGAGAAGGGGGTCTTCTGAGCTGAACAAAATGTCCGGCCTGCTGCCTGTGGGCCTGCTCCCCTCCTGCTCCCAACGTGGGCTGTAGGGGAAGCACCATTGCGAGCCCGCGCGTGCCAACCCAACTTCCCCTGTGCGTGCCAACCCAACTTCCCCCGCGCTTGCCAACCCAGCTTCCCGCACACGCGCCAACACAGCTTCCCCCATGCCCGCCTCCTGTCCCGGGCAGCAGCTGTGGAATTAGCCTGCTAGTCTCGCCCCCCCTCTCCCTCCACCCAGCCGCCTACCTTCCGCCCCGGGCAGCAGCCGCAGGGATATCGGGGGCAAGGGAGGGGAAGTGTCTAGTGGGCAAGGGAGCAGGAAGCAGCACCCACCCGGTCAAAGTCAGTGACCCACCCAGGCAGTAACCTGATTCTTCATCTCAACTTTATTACGGAAAAGCAATGCTATTTATACAGGAAAATAAAGTGTTAATTAGAGGCGTAAATTAGAGGAGTAACAATATTAGCACATTACTAAATAACAGCGAAGCTGGGAATTTTCCACTCATATCTCACATTATCTATAGCCTTGGTTTCTGTAAGCAAATGTGGTGGCCAAGCCAATTCCATGAAAACACAGTTCTGGTGTCCAGACAACAGAACAGTGCTGTTTTTCTGACAATAACTGTCGAAAGCTGAGAAAACGGCCTGCATGTTTGGAGGTCGTTTCTTGCGTACATATATCACTTAGTTCAGGGAAAAGTTCAGGCAGAAATGGTGTTCCTGACAAGATGGAGGCTTGGAGATTCTGGCCTTTATTTTAACCTTTTCACCCACCCAGGCAGTCAAGGCAGTCAGTCAACCAGAACCACCCACCCAGGCAGTCAGTCAAATGAAATAAACAGATTTCATTGTAATGTTTTTTTCCGTAATATTTTTTTGTGGTAGGTGCATTATAGGTTCGGGGGGGAGGGAGGGCATTGCTCCTGTCATTTGGCCTGGGCCCCATGATTTCTGTTGGCGGCACTGGCTTAGTGAATAGGGTATGAGTATAATTTAGTTTCATCAATGCCACATTAAAATGAACGACCATTAAACATAATGTTTTAACTGGAGTACATCCTGGTTAAAATCATGTTATTTCGTTTTAGTGAATACTGTTATAATTACAGACTGTTATATTAAGTTAACATAACGTTAATGGAAGCTTGGTGAATCTGGGCCTGTACGGTGTATGGATGCATAAAACTTTCAAGTGACAGTATACACTGCACATCTTTACAACTTCACGTGATTCTCTTTTTATGTTTAAATACAGAACTCCATGGATAACTTCCCATTGAAGACCAACAATGATTCGGTGTCATATTGGTTCGTACCTGTAGACATCACTTACCCTACTCCTCCCTATATGTCCCTTCGGGAACTAGTAGAAAGGAATGAGACTCTGCCTGTGAAGGAAAGGAAATTCATGGATATGATGGAGAGATATGATTCAAATGGTACAGTATGATAAGTTCCACGGTACCATGGTATAATGCCATGTGCAGGAAAATGTATACACACACACACACACACACACACAGTGGTGTGAAAAAGAAAGTCTACCCTCTTTGAATCCATGATTTATTGATTTATTTAAAAAAATAAAACCAAAATGGAGAAGCTATGTGTGAAAAACTAACTACGTGTACACCCTTACTGCTTCCATAGGAATTAAAATGCTAAGTAGCAGACAGGTGCTGCTAATCAAATGCCCTTGATTAATTGATCATCAGCAAGTGTGACCACCTCTATAAAAGCCAACGTTTTAGCAGTTTGCTGGTCTGGAGCATTCAGGTGTGTGTTAACAAAATGCCAAGGAGGAAATACATCAGCAATGATCTTAGAGAAGCAATTGTTGCTGCCCATCAAGCTGGGAAGGGTTATAAGGCCATTTCCAAACTATTTAAAGTCTATCATTCTACAGTGAGAAAGATTATTCAAAAGTGGAAAACATTCAAGACTGTTGCCAATCTTCCCAGGAGTGGACGTCCCAGCAAATTTACCCCAGGGTCAGACCGTGCAATGCTCAGAGAAATTGCAAAAAATAACAAAGAGTTACATCTCAGACTTTACAGGCCTCAGTTAGCATGTTAAATGTTAAAGTTCATGACAGTACAATTAGAAAAAGACTGAAAAAGTATTGTTTGTTTGGAAGGGTTGCCAGGAGAAAGCCTCTTCTCTCTAAAAAGAACATGGCAGCATGGCTTATGTTTGCAAAGTTGCATCTGAACAAACCACAAGACATCCACCAAAGTGGAGATGTTTTGCCATAATGCACAGCGCCAGGTTTGGCGAAAACCAAACACAGCATATCAGCACAAACACCTCATACCAACTGTCAAGCACGGTGGTGGATGGGTGACAATTTGGGCTTGTTTTGCAGCCACAGGACCTGGGAACCTTGCAGTCATTGAGTCGACCATGAACTCCTTTGTATACCAAAGTATTCTAGAATCAAACTAGATATACATACATCAGGGATCTGTCCGACAGCTAAAGCTTGGTCGAAATTGGTTCATGCAACAGGACAATGATCCAAAGCACACCAGCTAATCTACAACAGAATGGCTGAAAAAGAATCAAGGTGTTGCAATGGCCCAGTCAAAGTCCAGACCTCAACCCGATTGAAATGCTGTGGCTGGACCTTAAGAGAGCTGTGCATAAACTAATGCCCACAAACCTCAATGAATTGAAGCAACGTTGTAAAGAAAAGTGGGCCAAAATTCCTCCACAACGATGTGAGAGACTGATAAAGTCATACAGAAAGCGATTACTTCAAGTTATTGCTGCTAAAGGTGGTTCTACAAGCTATTGAATCATAAGGTATACTTAGTTTTTCACACATGGCTTCTCCGTTTGGCTTTATTTTTGTTAAATAAATCATGACATGGTGTAATATGTGTTGTTGTTCCTCTGTCTGAGGTTGTATTTACCTAATTTTAAGACCTGCTAAGGAACAGATGATTGTTATTATGTCCTGATATGTAAAACCATAGAATTCAAAGAGGGTGTACTTTCTTTTTCACACAATTGGTGCATGATGGTCAGTGTATACCTGTTAGGTGGAAAAGAAGGTCTGAGAACTCCGCAATGGTATGAGGAGGCATCAGGGCAGGCTCTCAGTGATGGTTCTTCTGTCAGCACAGTGCCTCCATCCTATGAGGATCCTGGTGTAGCCAGGATGGTCCTCACAGTCAACTCTTTTCACATATCACACAAAAGATAATTCAACTGGACTTTATTTGGATACAGCATAGTAATTTCAAGCTCCATTCCCTGAAAGCAGTACCAATGGCTTGAGGCCCTAGGCTCCCCTCCTCAACACACCTTACCCCATAACAGGGCATGGCCTCTGCCCACTCCTATCCAGTAGAGGTTATACTGGTGTGTCCTCCACGCAGGGAGGTGAGCACAGAACTAACTCCCAAAAACACTTACTCTAACCTCTAGAGGAAAACCCACTCATTCCCAGGGGAGTGACTTGTAAGCCGGCCTCCTATCAGGCATAGGCCCCTATAGTACCAGACGAATCCTTAACTGTATTACCTAACATTCTGTACAATAACATAACCAGGCCCTGCAGGATTTACTCCCAACACGGCCCACTCTTTACTGGAACTTACAGTGCTGGAGGGGCCAGAGAATTAGTAGCCCACGGGGACTTGGATACATATATATATATATATTTATATGTTGCCATGTAGACAGGGGAGGAGGTAGTGTCAGGTCTGTGTTCTACCCAATCCTGGGTTCAGACATGGTACCCTCCAACTGCTGTATTCACGGGGGTTGCATCTCCAAATTGTTAGTTGGTATCTACCATTGAGAGAGACAAAGTTAACTTCCCTTCGGGGGGCGTGAGTGATTACCTATACAGTTCCCCTGGTCCTGCTAGAGGATCAGGGAAGAGCTATTTAGGGGGCCCCTGACCCAGAGTGAAGGTCCAGGGACCATCTGTAGTTTGAGACCAGAGCTGTGACTGCATTGGACAGAGCTTCCTATCGACTGTGCTGTACAGAGAGAATAAACCGGTTCCTGTTTCATATACCTCCTGCCTGGTGTGCAATCTTTCTGGGGTGGAGAGGAAACCGTTCTACTGTGGGAGATGACCATCATACATCTGGAGCCTACAGCAGATGGAGGCGCTGATTACCATGGAATAAATGTCGGGTATAGACTCCAGAAGCCTGTTCTGCAGTCCCCCCAACCATCGGCGGACACCTCAATCTCTTGTGAACCAACAGGTAGCATGCACCATACACCTGGTAACGGGAATCTCCCATAAGGTGGGGTACAACTGATATATATATATCATCAGATATGCTGTAGCCCCAGATTAACCCCTTATTTGTACGGCTATGCTCCGCTTTCTCTTCCCTGCTGGGATTACCTATTTGCTGACACCATGTGATGCACGCCAATGGAGACAGAATGGGTCACCAGATGTGAGTAACCTACCATTTCAGGCTTATGCTTTGGTTGTTGCTGGGATATTACACACAAGGTTTTCAATTGATTCTTGAGACGCAGTCCCAGTAGGAGGTGAATCAGTGGCATCTGCTTATTATCTCCCATCTATACCACCTACCAGGACTTCATATATGCTTCTCATCACACAAAGCGCATACCTGTGTTTACCAACACTCACTGACTTCTTGGTTACCTATATTATGAGCTTTCTTCAATCAAACTCATTTATTCAAATGTGAATGTGACTAGTGACCTGACCCATTGGAGCACTGTATATTACAGAACTATGTTCTATATATGTTTCACCAAGAGCAGCAGTAGCTGCGATGTTGAACGACAATGTTGGCACCTTGCCCAATTTTAAATTACAACCTATCAACATTCAGTTTTTAACCTACAATTAAGAAATAGTTCTTGAGGGACAATGCATTACCTGGCCATTAATGCCCAGCCTTTAACCCACCCAAGCATTAATGGCTAGCTAATGAAATGTCCTGAAGGAATTATTACTATCTCAGGGTAATTTATTTACTTGTTATTTATTTGTCATTATTAATTTGTTTCCTAACTGTATAGGATAATTCTCCACTGCACACAAAGGGAATAATGAAGGAGAGGTGCTAACATTCTAGCATTACTAACTATTAATGCCCACAGGGATTTAATTAATGCCCATAATTTCAAACCATTTTTCCTGTAATTAAATCTAAACTTAAATAGATATCGTTATTTTATTCTCAGGGGTCAAGAGAGTGGCATACATGTTAATAAACACTGTTTCAACACACACTGCTGCTGATAAAGTCGGTCCCTGCACCCAGGCATGGGCCTCATGGCCAGTGAAAGCCCTCCTTTCCCCGTCTACTTACCTATCTGTCTCCCTCCTCTCCTCCCACCGGTACCTGTAAAAGAGAGGAGGAACGCAGGGGGAGATATAGCGGCTATGCTCCGGATGGCTGGCCTCTTCCCTCATGGCCCTTTCAAATTGTTATGATGTTGCTGCTGTTTAAGGGGGGAGGAAAAGGGATAATACAAATGTATTTCGTTATAAGAATGTCAGAGCTGTAGGCATGTGGTGGGTCTGCCATGTTGGGAGAACTCAAGAGGTATAAGGATATCGGATATAATGGCTCCCTCATTGGGGCTGGTGGAATAATATGACTTATATTGGTAGCAGTGGGATTCACGAGCCACGTCGATACCGTTGGGGGCTCTGTACTACAGTTGGGCTGCCTGGTAGGTGGGGGGAAAGAGTTGGTAAAACTTTGGATAAAAAATATCAATAAAGCTGTGGCCTTGTGTGTCTGTTGGTTTTTGGAGGGGAATATGGTGGGCTCCCAACGTGCCATGTATCACTGGTTCTGGAACAAAGACAAACCTATCCCTCCTTCAGTGAAAAATAAAGAAACGGACATGTTTCATTATTGCTACAAATACTTCTCAGTACGCTTCAATTAATTAAAGTACAAATAATTTTTTTCTGTTCCTTTCAGATATCTACTATACATCTATGAAATACGAGCCAGGGGTTTATAAAAAAACCGGCTTTGCATTAAATTCAACAATTCGGGACACTTTACACAGATGGTTTGTATTGACAAATGGAAACCTTTTCGCAAAGGCATTGTTAATTCCTAATGAAAGAAATAAAGGTCAGTTATACTGTCTTCATTTTATATGCAATATGGTGAAATTCACCAAACTATGCATAACAACTGATCAAATCATCATTCTGTTGACATTTCTAGTTGCTGTATTAGTCTTGAAAAGGTAGACTTTATTGTAATTTGTGACACCTTTAAGGGAACAATAGGAATTTTCAGTGGACAGAACAGTGCCACAAACAGTATGAAGAATTCTCAGGTTGGTCCCCTATAAGGTATCACAACTTACAATACATCTAACCATAATTTACAAATCGCGCAGTGAAAATTTCTGGCTCAAAAAATAGTAAATTTATAATTGAATTCTAAAGTATGATTAACTCATTATCAACCCAATTATTCAAATCTACTAGTAATTTAGGGCCTCATGCAGTAAGCGCCGAAAAAGTGGTCTCGGGAAGTGTTCACTATCGGCATGATTTTGGCAATTTGCCCACGCAGTATGCAATAAGGGCCGAATCCCTGGCGAATCACTGCGAAAGCAAAACGCCGATTAGCCGGTGGCGAAACAGTCTGTCTCCCGATAACCTGTCGATACGCCATTTCTGCCGATATGTGTTTGCAGCAGAGAGAGATCCGCCACTCTCTCTGCGCAAACACCGGCAAAATAAAAATATATAAAAACTATTTTCACTCATAGTGTACATGTGCAGGGGTCTCCAGAGCTGAACCGCATTGGTTTCAGATCTGGGGACCCCCTGCTTACCGAGATACAGGCCCCTTTATGAGGTGCCATTATCCCTCTGCATTTAAATGTCCCGATCACGTGACCGCGGAATGTAAACAAAGTAGAGGGATACCGGCACCCAATAAAGGAGCCTGTATCTCGGGAAGCAAGGGGTCCCGAACCTAAAACCAAAGCGGTTCAGCTCCGGAGACCCTCTGCACATCTACACTATGATTAAAACACACATATAAATAAACAATCATTCCTTACCTTTGCGGCTATCCGCTATGGTAATAAGCAGCATTAATGTATTTTAATAATAGTGTGCGGGAGCAGGGGGTCCCTTGAGCTGAACAGCATTAATTTGTGGATCAGGGACCCCCTGCTTACCAAGTTACAGGCCCCGGTATGTGTCATCCGGTGCCAGTGTCGCCGCCATCTTTAGAGAGCCCACGTTGCGTCTTGGACGCTATAAAGATGGCGGCGACATTGGCCTCCGATGCCCCATACCGGGGCCTGTAACTCGGGAAGCAGGGGGTCCCTTTGCCATAAATCAATGCGGTTCAGCTCAGGGGACCCCCTGCTTCCGCACAATATTATTAAAATACATTAATGCTGCTTCATTACCATAGCAGATAGCCGCTAAGGCAATGAAGGGGTTAAGGCATAATAGCATGTTTATTGGGGACAATTGCCCCCAATAAACATTGCAATAAACAACATACACCCCCTGTGCCCCCAACAACCTCTATACCCCCATTACATATATAACATTTTTGCGATGCACAGCAAGGATACTAGAGGCCGGCGGTGGCCCTTGGGTGTTCCCCACAGGCCTGCAGTACCAATTCTGCCCCCCCCCCTAACACATACAGTACAGTACAGTAATGTGGAAAATTACTATTATCCACATATGGATAATAGTGAATGTGCCCATTTTAAATACATAAAGAACAATAAATACATTAAATACATATTGCACTCACCCATGTCCGGCTGCCACCATGAAGGCCATCCTCATTTTCATCACCGTCCATGCCCCCTCCGATGCTGCAAAACATAAACAAGAATAAAAACAGCCAATGTAATGTCCCATAACCCCTTAATCACCATAGCGGTTATTAACCACTACAGTCATTAAGGGGTTAACCCACACTCACCCACCACTTGGGAAGCCTACATACCCTCCCCCACTACCCCCCCACCCCGTGAGGCCTAACCACCCTCACAAACTACCCAGCCGGGAGGCCTACCCACATACCCTTGGGGCCAATACCCCCTTCCCCCACCCCCAGTACCCACAATAAAAACAATACACAGCCCCACAATAAACATCATTATATTTATTAAATACATAATCCACCCCCTGTGCCCCACCATAAATACATGATTTATTATTTCACATAAATGGTTAATACCCCAGGCCCACGGGAGTCCCCGGTGGGCCTGACGGGTCACCTAACAGACCTACAGTAGCCCAGCACTATGTTTCAAACAGGGTCTGGAGGCCTAGGGGTGGTCCCCGCCAGGCACCATGGTCCACCAGGTGGTCTCCGCGGGTCACCGTGGACCACAATGGGGTCCCCACGGGTAGGCCCGCGGCTGTCTGGGGGGCCCCGGGTCAGAACCACAGGAGTCTGAGGGGCCTCGGGTGGTTCCCACGGGGGTCTGGGTCCCCACGGGTAGGCCCGTGGCTGTCTGGGGGGCCCCAGGTTAGACCCACAGGTGTCTGAGGGGCCTCGGGTGGTACCCACGGGGGTCAGGGGGCCCATGGGTGGTCCCTACGGGTCCGCTGTGCCCCCACAGATGTGCGGCCACTGGTTCTTCCCCGCAGGTGTCCCCCGTGGACCCGGCAGCCGTTTACCCGTGAGAAGCCAGAGGAGACTGCAGGTGGTCTCCATAGGTCCACCGCAGACCTGAGGAAACAACCCAGTATGTAAAAAAAAAACATGTCCTATACATTAAATACATCAATTCCTCCCCCCCTCCCCCCCACAGTACATACAGTATAATAATGTGCAAAATAACTATTATCCAGATAGGGATAATAGATTATTTGCCTATTATTAAACACATTAAGTAGCATAATAAAATAAATAAAGTTCTACTCACCTCATCAATAAGAAGCCGCCTCGCCAGCAAAATCCGTGATCTCCGTTGCCAACAAAATACATAGCCAATACATTGCAATTACATTCTGATATCAATTAACCCCTTAATCACCTTATCGGATAATAACCGCAAAGGTAATTAAGGGGTTAAGCCACCCTGGTCCGATACCCACCCTTCACACATTCATTTGTACAGTGGCTTCATCATGCAACTATATATATACATACATACATATATATATATATACATATGAAAAAATACACACCTCAGTTGGCATGGCAGAGTTTGCATAGTGTTGCCCCAGTCGTCACTGGTCTCTTTAAATGACCGAGCACGCGCAGTGTCATGTAGATGTGGACATTCTCCAGGGTTACATCAATGCGCATGCGTGCCTATGCGCATGCGCGCCTATGCGCGCCACGGGGATAGAAGTAATCACATCAGTATTCCTATGCGCAGCCTCCTGTATTCAACACGGGGAATTGTAAGGTTCGCGCATGTGCGAACCGCCACTAATTTTGCTCTATGTGCCATACAGGCCACCGTAGCTACTCATGAGAAGCCTAATTAACATACTCAAGATGGCGATGCGTTCATACACACGCCTGCGGGTCACAGCGGCGCGGTTTTCGCGGGCAATCTTGCCCTTACACGGGTGAGTTTGTTTTATTCTGATTTGTGTGGGTATATAAGGGGGTTTATTAGCATTCACTTATTGCACGTCCCTGAGGAAGGTCACGTTTAGATGATCGAAACGTTGGATGTGGTGCCATGTTAATTTGAATATAGTTCTTCTGGACTTACAAGACTGTGTGCTGTCTCGTTTTTCCCGGACTCCAATCTGGTAAAACTTATTTGTATATATATACATATATATATATATATACACATACATACATACATACATACATATATATATATATATACAGTGTTTGACAAATCACCCAAAAATCTACTCGCCTAACCAAAAAATCTACTCGCCACCTAGTCCCGCCCACAACCCCACCCCTAGTCCCGCCCTCACGCGATGCGTAGGCACGGGCACACACGCTCATCGGCGCTTAAACAAATTTTAGGCGGGGGAGACGCTGCAGGGGAACCTAGAAAGTTTTTAAAAAAATTGTTTACTTAAGCGCCGGTGAGCGGGGACTAGCGCTCAGCGCTAGCATGGACGCAGCCTAATCCCAGCATCATTGGTCTCCTTGACTTCAATACAAGTTGTATGATTAACTTTTGCAGACCCCCCATAAAATGACTGTGTGATCTCATGCATCTCAAGTTGTCACTTCTTGCAGCTGATTGTCATTCTTGTTTAGTGTGTGCAATTGGGTGGGTGTGAGTGTGTGTGGGTGATATTTGGTGGGTGAATGTGTGTGTGGGTGAGTATGTGGGTGATTGTGTGTGTGGGTGATTTAGTGTGTGTGGGTGAGGGTGTGTGGGTGATTGTGTGTGTGGGTGTGATTTCCCCGAACCTCCCCCCACTCAGGTGTGTGTGTCTGAGAGTGTGAGAGTGAATACAGAGACCAACCCACAGTCAGTCATAGTCACCCAAGGTATTGGGGAAATCACACACACCAACCCAAAACCCACAATCACCCACACACAGCACCCACAATTCACCCACACCAACGACACCCTCCCCCCCCACCACACACCTACTACGCCCCGCAATGTCACCCCCCCCCCCCACACCCACCACTCCCCAACAAAATCCACCACCACACACTCACATCTCACCCACACACACCTCCTTGCACCTCACCCCCCACACACTCACCACAGCAAACACACCTCACCCCACAATCACCCCACACACTCACCCACAAATCACTCCACACTCCACTCCCCACCCCCACCATTCACCACACAACCTCACCCAACCCACACCACTAAATCACCCACACCTCACCCACCCAACACGATGCAACCCAACACCCACAATCAAAATCACCGACCTACACCACTAAATCACCCACACAACCCTCCAAACACTCCACTCCACAAATCACCCACTGACACCAGCAGCTACTCACGCCACAAATCACCCGCACCACAACTACCCACTCACCACACTACCCACATCACCCACACACTCACCCCCAAAATCACACCACACACCACACAATCACCCACACACACCACACCACACAAACCACACACGACACACACACACCGCACAACACACACACACACTCTACCCCCCCACCCACAATGCAGCAACTCCACACATCTCACTCACCCACCGCCCACGCCTCACCCACCCACCACACCCACACACCATCACACACACCACACCCACACCCACACTCACCCACCCTATCAACCCACACACCCCACACCCACACTCACACCCAATAACCTCAACCCACCCCACAAATCACACCTCAACCCACCCAATATTCACTCCACAGCACCACTCACCCGACCCCCACACCACACTCACACACAATCACACACACTAAACAGATGGAAATAGCTGCCAAGACTTGACAACTTGAGATGCTGACGATCACCAACATGCATTTTATCGTGGGGTCTGCAAATTTAATTCATCAACTTGTCTTGAAGTCCAGGGGAGACCAATATTCTGTGAATTAGGCTGCTTCGCCCTCTGCGCTGAGTGTGGCGCTTGGCTAGGTGAACATATTATATTATATCCCAAAAGTCCCCCCCAGACGATTCGCCTCTTACTGCGTCGGCACACCCTCACCACGCGCCTTAGTTAACGATTCTTTTAAAAAAACTTTTCTAGTTACCCCCTGCAGCGTCCCCCCCCCCCCCCCCCGCAGCATACAAATTTGTTTAATTGAAGCGCGATGACGTGGTGTGCCCGCCGCCTACGCATCGCGTGAGCGGGGTCCTCGTCTATCATAATAATATATATCCTATATATATATACTCATATTAATATAATACAAAGATCACCTCATTGGCACCACTGTAAACAGAGAAAAAATGCTGTGACTGTCCCTATCACTTTATAGAAACGGTTTTAACCAGATTGGAGTCCGGGTACAAAAACACGCGACACAGTCTTGTTAAAAGTCCCGAAGAACTATTTTCCAGTCTTAACATGGGCCCACATCCACGTTTCGATTTCGCTCCATCCTAAAACTGACCTCCGCAGGACGTGCAATATAATGCATACTAACCCACTTTATATCTGCACCAATCAAAATAAAACACTCACCCGGGTAATGGCAGATTGCCTGCAAAACCGCGCCGCTGTGCCCGCAGGCATGTGTTGTACCTCAATCCCAATCTTGATATTTTAACATCGTCTCTCGCATGAGAGGGCTACTGTGGCCTTATATCCATAGAGCAGAACCTAGTGAAGTTCGCGCCATGTCGCTAAACTCACACACTGCCCCCTGTGTTAGTGATGCAAAGGCCTGCGCATAGTGATCCTGATAGTACAACTTATATCCCCATAGCGCCGCATAGCGCGCGAGATCTGCGCATTGATTACTCCCTGAAAAGTGTGGTCTATATTCTACAGTACACGACATACTTGTTCATAAGAGACCAGAACGACTGGGCCGACACTATACAGCTTCGGCCATGTTTACACCGCACATACTGAAGTAAAAATGCTAATATAACCCATGACTACACGAAATGAGTTATAATTCACTGATGTATAACCTCGATTTTTAACTATGAATGGCACGCTCCACTCATAAGTCTACCCAAAAGTATAATACTGAACTAACATTAACAAATATGTGTCTATTTCCAATGACTGCTTTACTGCTCAACTATAAATAAACTACTTATTACATGACCAAATAAGTCTAAAATCGCAATGTGATACCATACAAGTCTCAACTCTATTTGAAATATATGGACCAAACGGCATAATACGTTTTAGTCTACGTCAATCTAATCGACGGATTAATTCCCCTGGACAACCGATCAAATCAACTACCCTACTTAGCTTCCTCTCTATACAACATTCACTGACACTGTATAACAAAACATTTACGATCTACCACACTAACCAATCGCAACCATATTGTTGGCATGCATAAAGATCAACGAAGTGCAGTCAATACAACAAACTCTCTTGCAATAGCCCTTCACACCCTGGAGTGCCGCGTGAGAAACCTAACGGGACCACACAATTAAATAACAGCACAATGTGGAACAATCAAAAGTACTGACTACAGCTTTGTTTATTTTCATCAACCACAATCAGATAATAATAAAAGTTCATTATTCAAAAAAAACCTAACGGAAATCTTCGTTCCAGGCCAAAGTGCCATTGTCTTCAGATCGCAGACTATTCCCATCGCTCACGTTGTCAGTAGAACGTCCTATCTGCCCCCCCGTCCGGCGCTTGGCTTCAAGGAAGTTACGGCATGCATCAAATGTTGCCAAGAACTGTTTTTAAAGTCCCTAAAATGGTGGCACAGGGAGCATTTAAACTCCAATCATTGGGCATTCTGTTGTTAAGCTTTTCGAATTGTGGAACGATGTAATTGCACGGCGTTTCTTTTAGCATTCGCCCTGTTTTCACCCGAGTAGAGTAACCCCACATGGCTTTGATCAGATACTTTTCAATGACACATTTTTGATTCACATTCGTGTTGGGGGGATGTTTGAAGTTTTGGGTACACACGGGTGTTGATGCAATACAAAGGCCCCAACCCTGCCTATATTGGCATTTGTGCACACCTTGCACTTGTAATGCAACCTGGCGATTTGTATTAGCCATGTGATATGCGTCCTTGCTGTATTTAAGCGTTGGATCTGCTTGCGGGATCAAATCTCCATAGATTGACCTACGATACACGACACAAAAAGGGGTTCACGAATTGTCGTTAGGCTATCCGATCATCGTTCGTCATAACGGCCAATTCTCTCTAATACTGCCGTTGAAATTCATGAGAATGCGTTGGTACATGTGCTAATACCATTGACTCGCTGCATTGACTGTTTTGCCTGTTCCCTTTGCTAATCGCCCTCGCTATTGTTCATCATCTTCTTTTGAAATCACAAACGGTCAAAGCATGTTATAAACCTCGGAGGCTGTATCACCCGCCGAGAACCTGTTGCGCCATATGTGATGAAGCTGATCTATCTCAGCCTGATCACTGGTGATTTCGTTGGACTCGCAATACTGAGAAAGCAGACCTTTTTTCAATTGAGCGGGTGTGGCTAGTTTGCTAAGTACGTGTTCTTATCTGTTATTTTTTTGATATAGCCTTGTGCCACTAAATTTGCACCCGTGCTTTGCACACCATATGTCCAAAAATTACTCTTCAAGTTCTCTTACATAATAAAACGTGTTTTTTCGATGGCATGCTTGTTCAGAACTGGTCCACAAATTGTGTGTGCTATTATAGTACCACTCCAAACAATTAAAATAGTCAATTGTAGGCGTACAAACTTTCTGATGTCATGGTGCATTGCGTCGAGCGCATCGCATAAGATTTGTGGGGTATTGCTCATGACATTCCATTAAAATTGGCGTATGATGGTGCCATGTTTTGTAGCCCATGGCCTGTTCCGCTTGCTGTAGATCTCCGATTCTCAAACCTGAGAAGTTTTTAATTTAAAATAACCCTAGCAGAGAATAGTAGAAACCCGATGGGGTCCGTCTACAGGTTAAGTTCTTGTGCCAGCTTGCCCGGATCGGCTCCCTTTACCCCTCCTTTTATGCGGGATGTTGGTGTACATACTTGACTACAAATCTAGGTGTATCCAATCCGCACATCAGCGAGGGAGCAAACACACATTAATTGTTTGGCTATGCCCATGAAAATGAGTGTGTCCTTGACATGAGCCATATCTGCCCACCAACGGTTCGTAGAATAAATCGACGTCTGCGAGATTGTATGAGCAACAGGGACGCCCGAGCTGAGATAATTGGTCTCCGGCGGGTGTGTTGCGACTTGTGAATCTTTGTGATCGTATACATAACAGCATCTTTGGATGCTGCTGGTGAGGAATCTCCAGTTTCTCCGAACTCCCCCGTTGATATACCCAATTGTATTATTGCATCAATTTCTTTTCTGCCTGAAGCCATGCGTGGTCTCTGGTTATTCTTTGATACGTTTCAGTGTCGCCAGTTGTCCCAAACTGCTTCTTTATAGTAAGTAATCCAGATACATATTCCCTCCGCCGTGTCGGCGCTCGGGATGATGATACTTTTTTGTTGTTTCCTCCGGTTTTGACACCCGTCTCTCATCATTTGTCAAATTGTAAGGCTATATTTTTATTTTTGTCTTTATCTTGCTTCTCGGGCTTTTCCTAGATATTCTAATTCGCAATACTGGTGATTAGACACTTGGCGTTCAAACGGACTTTCTTGGCTTAAGCATGATCCTCCTGGTCAAGACAGGGTCGCCTCTGTCTCTGAACAAAAAAATCTTTAAGCTTCATATGCCGTTTGCTTGAGAGTCCCTTCCTTCCCCCTACATGGTCCTGCTTGTAGTTTGACACAAAGACCCATAACTTTGGGTAAGACGCTGTTTTTTCATCCAACGTGATTAGTGACATGGTATGGAAAGGTTTACGATTAACCGGTTTCCTGGTTGGTTGTTTGAAACCTCTCCCCTTGTTTCGGGTACGCTCCGGATATCGCCGTCGTTTGTCTCCATCCTCGGCCTGTTTTCCTCCGACATCGCCGGATCCCCAGTGTCGGTTTGTGCCTCCCATCGGGTCCTTACATCAAAGAGTCTATCCGGTCATATTGTCATAGGTTATCTGTGGCATCAGAAAAGTCTGGTTTCACTGGTATTATACCGCGTTTTTCTGTATGCCCACGTCTCCGCAGGACGGGGAGCTCTCTGCTGTCCCTGTAAACCTGTGGCAGATCACTCAAAACCCCCCTACCATCTGTATACTTTTACGATCTTTGTAATCTGATCAAGCCCGTTAGGTTTCTCTCCGCTCTTATATCTGATGCAGGGTTTTTCTATAGTACGATGGATGTATGTTCCTGTCCAATTTGTAGTGTATCTATTCTCTAAAGTTTGTCCTTCTTGAGTCAATTACTACCACCTCTATCTCTTTTTGATTCTTCACACTTTCTTTGCTTTGATTGATCAATACATATGACCAAATCAATCACATTTGTTTATATCGCATCCATTTTTTAACAGAACTCTGATCTGTTCTCCCTATGGTAGGCTGATTTTTTATCCTAAACCCACGTGATCAATCTCCCTTATGGAATGCGATATCGTACTACCGTGTCGATAGTAATCAACTTCCCTTTTCTTTAACTTAAATTCGGTCATTGTCACGTCAGTGGCTTTCTCGGTCCCCTCAGATCAAAGATTCCGTGTAACGGATATTTAGAATCTCATTCCTCAAGCTGAAGCTAGCTGACTCATAGATACCGAAGATACGCCAAAGGATCTCCTGCAAATTCTTCCATGTTATTTCCTTATGGGTATAACCCAACCTTCATTTAAATATGGCTTATTGATGAAACATCCACGACTGGCCACCAAACCGTGGAACCAAAGAATTAAACCCTTTACCAGGAGCTTTGAGGTATTGTGAGCTTGGGCAGGTGCCCAAATCATATAAGGGTAAAGGTAACATAGACACACGCTGTGGTGTTAAGAATATTGCAAATTGCAGGTGCACAGAAACAAAGCAGGGACCCCTTATTCCCACTGTCTAGTAACTAACAAATCTACTAAGTACCCAGGCACTCCTGTCTCTATCTACATGAATAAACATTTGTAAGGCAAATAACCATGTAATAATAAAATGAACCAGAAAGATCAAATGTGTTTTGCAGATACAGTATCTAACAAATGCATGTCCAAGTGAGGGTGGGAGGGGGGGAAAGAAGAAAAGGGTAAAAAACATTAAACCCCAGGGAATATCCACACAAAAAACGGGCGAACGGAAAGTATGCTAGGGGGGGCGAATTTCGATGGGACTACCCTTCATCTGGCCCATTCCCCTGTCCAAAGGACCGATAGTACGTCCCTAAGCCTCCCTACCCCTAATACCTGGTCAATTCAGACAACACCCCCGAAATAGCTATAAACATTATGTTAAGCTAAAACAGCAAACAGCTATAGCAGGGCAGCAAGACTCCACTAATTGTACGTTAAGCGACACAGCTTGCAAGAAAGCAGCTAGCAAGAACGAGACCACCCCCCCCCCCCCCCCACCCCCCCCCCCCACCCCAACCCCCCCCCACCCCCCCCACCACCCCCCCCCCCCCCCCACACCCCCCCCACCCCCCCCCCCACACCCCCCCCCCCCCACACCCCCCCCACCCCCCCACCCCCCCCCCCCCCCCCCGCCCCCCCCCCCCCACCCGCCCCCCCCCCACCCCAACCCCACCCCCCCCCCCCCGCCCCCCCCCCCCCCCCCCCCCACCCCCCCCCCCCCCCCCCCCCCGACCCCCCCCCCCCCCCCCCCGCCACCCCACAACCCCCCCCCCCACCCCCCTTCGAAATATCTCTCCCCCCCGCCCCCCCCCCCCCCCCACCCCCACACCCCACCCCCCCCAACCCCCCCCCCCCCCACCCCACCCACGAACCCCACCCCCCACTGCCACCCCCCCCCCCCCCCCCACCCCCCCCCCCCCCCCCACCCACCCCCTCCACCCCACCCCCCCCCCCCCCCCACCTCCCCGCCCCCCCCCCACCCCTCCCCCACACCAACACCCCCCCCCCCGATTCCACACATCGTTAAAGGTTTATTAGAAAATAAATGAATTGGGTTCAAACCCTCATTGGCTCTGCTCCTTCAGCTGCTCACGTCGGCATTTCAGAACTGAGCCTGCGTCAGCTTTCTTCACCATCGGTCTTGAATGACATTCACACTGCGCATGTGCAGTAAATCCCCGACATTCTCGACACCATTGTAAAGCAGTCTCATAGTGATGCATGGAGATTGAAGGCGCACTCCTGGTTGTCGCTACAAAGCAGCTCCACCTTGTGTGCTATGTGCCTCGAATTCAGCTTGTAGAAAATAAAACAAGATCGATCGAGCACATGTGAGATTAATAGATTCAATACTTGAGTCAATATAACTGCCCCTGTCATAATTAAGGACCCAGAACCCCCGTCACTAAGATACCCAGTTAAATGGATAATCAATGTAATTAAAGATCGGTATACACCTTAATTGAATACAGAGGAAAAAGAATAATAATCACTTGAAAGAAAGAGATCAAGAAGACTTACCCACAGTTTACGGGACTGGACACTAGGGTAGGTAGAAATGAATAAGGTGCATGGGGTCCCTCCACAACCACATCCAGACGACAACCAAAACCCACACTCCATGATCTAATAGAGCAATTAGACCCGTAGTTTCTGTCCGGGGCCAGGCTGAGTGGGGAGTAGTCATGTGCTGAACCTAAGCGGGCTAAATCGGAGGGAACACTAAAGGCACTACACGGTGTGTAATGATCCAACCGTAGCAGAAATACACAAGGTCCCATTTCTTTATTATCCTCTTGGTGCTTCCTATCTAGGTTGCCTTATCCATTGTGTTGTCTCCCTCTGTAATGAGCATCCTCTGTAGGTCACCTCCGCGCCGCTTTCTCCCCAACACTATCGATGACTGGTACCCCTCAGCTGGCTGGCATTATGCCCTGCTTGTGTGAAGTGATGGCAACTGACTGGTGCTCATGATCACCCCCTAGCGGATGGCTGCTTTGGGCTGCGAATCCTATCCTCACCTTTTCTTTCGTCTCAACCACATAAACCAAGTCCCACCGGTCGTTTTAATTAATATCTACGTTTTATAACAATACAGGTGTCGAAATCTTAATCTGTACATCTGTCCAGGCATATACTATGTATGTAGTTACTACACATGAAAACTATAAAGAAAATCACACTCGTTGGCAACCTGTAACAGAGAACAAATGCGGATCTTGTCCCATATGCACATGTTAAACAAATCGGGTTTTACCATTGGGTCTGGGAAACGAGGACGCACACATTTTGGTAAGTCCAAAAGAACTATATTCAGTTTGTAACAATGGCACCCCTCCAACGTTTCGATCATCTAAACCGTGACCTTTTCCTGTCAGTAGGTGTTTTAAATAAAACTTCTTCGTTTTGAGATTCGTACAATCCTAATCTACCGCTAATCGAACACCCCTGGCTCAAACATGGCACCATCATACGCCAAGTTTTATACATGGATATTTGAGCAAACCCACATCGTAAATGCGATGCACCAAGCACAATACACCGAAAGTTTTTACGCTACTTGAGATAATTTTTCAGTTTGGAGTGGGTCTATAATAGAACTACACATTTTGATGGACATCTGACAGCATTCCTCGAAATTACTTTACGTTTGGTTACATACACAGCGAACTTGAGAATACCATTATTTGACACTATGTGTATAGCAGTGGCAAATGCCACAATGCTATATCAAACTACGATAGACACGTTACTTTTAGGCAACTTCCAACGACCGCGTCTCCCTTGACAAAGGTCTTCCGTTTTCTCAGCTATTGCGATCGAACGAAGCACCATTGTCCGGACTGAGATAGAATCACTCTCTCAACATGGCGAACAGGTTCCTTGGATCGGGATAACAACCCTGTCTGTTAACATGCTCTTGACGTAGTGATTCAAAAAGAATATACAACTCAGCGAGGCTATAGCCAGGGGAGCAACAGTCATGCCCGCCATTCAGAGTTATTACACATTTAGCACTGCATCTCCATGCATTCAACACAGTAGTTCGGAGAGAATTGGCCACGTCTGACGACATGACTAGGATAGGCCACACTTTCGGAACCACCGCCCTTTTGTTTCCCGACGTGGTTCCATCTATTGGAGATATGATCACGCAAGCAGATCCAACTGATAACTACGCAAGGACAAAACTGGGCTAATACAAAGCACGGTGCATACAAGTGCACGGGTGCACAAATGCATACTATGCTGTGGCGACCTTTTTATTGCCATCCACACAGTGTACCGAAAATCAATTCACCACCACCTAATTGAATCAAATTTGCATATATCTGATAACTTCCCATGTTTTTAACTCTATATCGTATCCGGCGAAGACAGTGCGAATTCGAAAGACCATGTTGCAATACATCGTTCATCCACAATTCAAAGCCTTAATAAACAAACGATGCCAATGATTTGGAGTTTAAATGCCTCCCTGTTGCCAACATTTAGACTTTACACACTTCTTTGGGCAACATTTAATGCATGCCTATTATGCAGATCCAAGCGCCCGCACAGGTGGCTATGGAACAGACTTCTACGCAAAGTGAACGAGCATATCTTCAATCTGAAGACAATGAGCCCTTTTGGACTAAACGAAGATTTTTTCTTTTGGGGGTCTTTTGTAATAATGAACTTTTTATACCTATCGAGTTTTTGTGGTTGAATGAATTTTTTTTTTTTCGTATCATTACGTTTTTGCTTTTTTTCCAATTTGGGTGTTCTTTAATTGTTGGATCCTCGTTATTTTTTTCCTCACCGCGGTCACGCCAGGGTGAAGGTTTATATTGCACTAGTTTTGATATTGCTCTACTTCGTATTTATGATGCATGCACATATGGTGCCTGTTATGTGTATGTCTACATGTTGGTTTCTACATGTCATTGAAATGTTGTTATAGGACGGAGCTACGTTGATGAGTTCGCTTTTGAATGTTGCCGCCATGGATCTACCATGTCTATTAAGATTGGGCACATTGTTAGACTACAACTTCTTATGACCCTTGTGGTCCCATCAATTTTCAATTAGAATTTTAGACTCTGTATTGTATCGCTTGCCGATTTTAACTTTTGGTTACTGTAACTTATAATAGTTTTATTATAGTTGGAGCAGTACAGCTTCCATTTGTAATCTATACACATTTATTTTAATGTATTTTCATCTATTATAAGTCCTTCTTTTCGGGTCACTTATGTATTGGAGCGCCCATCATAGTGAAAATCTAGTTTCCTACTACAACTCATAGTGAATTATTCCATGCGCTTGTAGTCAGGTTGGGGTGTATTAGCATTTTTAATCCATGTATGTGCTGGATACGACACTGCAGCAGCTCTGTCTAGTTGTGGCCCCGTTCCGGTTCTGGTTCTCTTTACTGAACCAAGTATCGCATTGTCAATTAGCTAACACTTTTTCGGGAGTACATCACTCCGCATGCTCCTAATGGGTATTAAGGAGTACATCAGGATCCCTATATCGACAGCCTCTGCATCCAACACGGGGTGGCAAATGTTGAGTTCGCGACATGCGCGACCGTCACTATTTTTGCTCTATGGTGCTATACAGATCCCGCGAATCCTCATGAAGAGGCCTATTAATAAGTCATCCAAATGGCGATGCTTCCACATATAGCCTGCGTTGCACCGCGCGCGTTTCGCGGGCACTCTTGACGCCTACACGGGGGGTTTGTTTTTTTTGGATTGGTGTAGATATTAAAGGGGGTTTATTATAGCATTCCTTTTGCACGTCCCTGAGAAATGTCATCGTTAGATGATCGAAACGTGTGTTTGGTGCCATGTTACCCTGAAATATACTTTCTTTTGACTTACAAGAGTGTGTGCTGTCCCGTTTTATCCCGTACCTCCAATCTGGTAAACTATTTGTATGTGTATATATACCATACACATACCCAACAAACACAACAACAATTAAATACACCATTACGACATACACATACACTACACATAACACATACACATGTTATATATATATATATTATAAGATACTATATATATCTCCCTCGTCCGCCAACGCCTCACGCTCACGCTAGCGAATTGCGCCTGCTGTGTTGAGTAGGAACCGTGTAATTGTCGTGGGTCCTTTACCGTGCGCATGGGGGGGAATCAAAGGCTGGGGATCGTGGGGATCGAGGTGAAACCGTGTAGTGCGCGGGGGGATTCTGAGCAAAGGGGGATCGGGGGTTACGCGTGTAAGATGGTGCAAGGGAGGATTCTGAGCATCGGGGATCGATGAGTGACCGTTTAAGTGCTGCGTTGGTGGCGGGTGATTCTGGCATGTGCCCGCCCTCGAACACACCTGCGCCACGGGTGTGTAGGAGACCGTGTAAGTTCGCGGGGGGGGTGGGATTCTGAGCAGGTGGGGATCGAGGAGGTCCGGTTGCGTTCCGCAAGGGGGGGAGGGGTAGGATCGGAGCAGGAATGGGCTCGTTCAGTGCCCACCGCCGCACTGATGCCTGGTGTGGAGAAATTCAGATTCAGGTTTCTTCCTCTGCAGACTTCCCTCTCTTCTGTGGTGTACGTCGCTCCGTAGCGGGTGGTGGTCTTGGCAAAAAAAAACAACGTGGCAGTGCCAACACGAGGCAAGCCAATGCAATGAACAGGGGAGTTTTTTTTTTCCCCCTCCCCTTTCTTCGAGCGCGCAAAAACGGGCCGCCACTCACGGGGGCTGGACCAACTTGGAGGGCCTACTTCCCCCCCTCCTGCCTAGCTCGTCTACCCTGTCCCCCCCCCAGATTAACAATCCTTTTGATCTTAGACATGTTCGGTTTGAAACTTAATGTTAGATCTTTTTACATTTTGGTATGTCTTCTTTGTGTTGGGCTAGATTAGTCATACACCTTTGTGCATTTCTTATTCTTTCCCTCCAGCCTCTAGAGAGTCTTTTTTCTTACCCTGCCCGAGGCGAGCCTTGCCGGGGGAGTGAGATTGTGTTTGCGAGCCCGCTGCGTCTGTTTGCTTGTCGTTGCTAATTCTATTCCGATCGTCGCACTCTGAAGCGTGTTTTCATCTGCTTTGGGGTTTTTTTTCCTTGCGTGTTTGCCATTTCTACAGATCTGTTGCTGCCTTGCACTTCTCATTTTGTTTTAATAATTTGCATTTCGAGGCCTTTTGTGTGAGTGTTGTTAGTATGTGCTATGTCCCTCTTTTATTTGGTTTTATATACTTATGGTAACACGACCTGCGGTCACTGTACCTCATCTAGGCGTGTCCCGCCGATGCCTTCCACATCTCCCTTCACTCACTCCTGTGGGCACAGCCCGGCCTACCTGCTCCATCCTAAAAGGAAGCGGTGGCTGACTGGCTCCCCCTCCACGGGTGGGTGGTGGGGTGGGCGCATTTGCTCGCTCTCGCCACTACCCACCCAGCAGAGTTCTGCTCCTATCGGATCCCAGAGATGTGGCATCCGGTTCCCCGGAGCTCCATTGTTGAGAGGAGATGGGGGGGAAGAGGGGGGGGGGCTGAAGAACGGGGGGGGAGAACGGGAAATGGTGTGGAGGAGAAGGAGGGCGGGATCGCCCCAGCCGCCACCAAATCCCGACCACTCACTCGCCGACTCCCTCACTCCTGGTGGCTTGATCTGGTCTCGGCCCGTCAAGTAGCTTTTCTGGCTGCCTCCTCCCCTCTCAAACTCTCCTCTAGGAGAGCGATCGCTCATTTTGGATCCCCGTGTGGGCGGTAGCCGAGCGCTTCCCATTCCCTGCCGGGGATGTCGCCGCCGTTCGTGTTGTGGATCGTGGTTCCGGGTTGAGTGCTGGGGGGGTCCCCGTTGTTGGGTTATTTGGGGAACTTTCTTGCGGGTCGCGCGGCCACTTTCCTGCGGCCTGTACGGGAGCTCTGTAACGCGGTGCACAGCTCTGCGCTGCGGCTGGACACCGCCCCTTCGTCCTTGTCCTTTTAAAAGGCAACTTTCTCATCCCATTTACATTCTCCTTAGTTGTGAGGATTTAATATTCTGTTTTTGGTAACATTAACTTTGAACCCTGACATTTACCAATTCCCCAATAGCTTGAAAGATGTTGGGCCACGCCTTCTCTGGATTAGACACTAGGAACAGAAATCTTCCTGCAATAGAGCTAATTTAGCCTCATACGTCCCTTGTTGATGTTCCTTTAACTTTCCATAACTCGCAGATATGGGCCAAAGCTCGATAGCTAAATAAGCAGTCACGGTGACAAAGGGCACCCATTGTCTCTCCTTGTATTATTAAACTCGGGCGAACATCACCACCCTTTTTGCCATTATTTGCTTTGGATCTGCTACTTGAAGTGGTTTATCCTAAGCTAGGTCCCCTCACTCCCGCACTTGTTGCAGTAACCTGACAGATCTTCCAGCTTACATGATAAAAAAAAGCCTTTCGCATCTATGATTTCTATATTTTTTTTTTGTTATTTTTTTAGAGTAATTTGGTCAGCAGTTTTACGCAGCATAACTTTTTCTATATTCTATTAACCGGGATGTCTCCCCTTTACATACAAAATCCCAGATTGATCTGGATGGATCAATTTTGGCTATGGCTTGATGCCAGCCCTCTGCTAACCAAAATTTGAGAGGATCTGCCTCTTGAATTAATAATTAAATTGGTTCTATTTATTCGTTGTGGGTTTTTCCTTCTGGGTGAAAGCTCCTAAGGAAGACCCATCTTGTCCGTTTATGTATTCTTCGTTTTTTTACTACAACTTTTGAAAGCTCCGGGTGGTAGAAAGACTTATTCCGCCTGGTGCAATTCCATTTTTTTTTTTAAACTACTCTATTATTTCTTCTATACAAATTAACTCATTTAATCGTATGTTGATCTTCCCCTGTTAATTTTACGCAATTGTCATTTTCCCATCAAAATCCGCTCCATTATACCTCTGCATTTTCCTTACTGCTTTCCATATAATTTTGATACTATTCTTGACATGCAAGATATTTCTTTGTTTCAGTGTAGCTTCCCCAGTAAGCTGTCTGTTTTCGTTATATGTTTTAGATGATGTGTAGTTCCTGACTAATTCCGGTAAATTCCCATTCGTCTGTTGCCATCTTTATTCCCATATCTCTATAATTAAAGTCTCTATAGGCATTTTATTTTATTTCTTTCGCTGCACCATAATCTCGCCTATGACCTGTTCGTTGGTTTAACCCTTTTGTGGCCGACGAGGGTGAGTTTAAAGCCCCTGTATCGTCTCGCACGCGTCCACTGCTGTCCTGAATGCCGCTGCTAGTTCCTTCCTTTTTGTATTTGAAAGTGCATTATACCTCCCCTTATCCCCGCCTTTGCGTTTTGTCCATACAATTCTCGCTGCTTTTTGGTTTGCATTGTTATGTCCTTGAATTAGTACCATTTGGGCCCATTAGTCGGAAGCTTTAAACTCCGCATTGTGGATAACTGTGAAGGGACCTTCATATCCTATCTGTTGTGTTGCTTCTCTGCAATATTTAGTCCTATCCAGACTGAGCAACGGTCAAAATTAAAGATGTTTTCAATGAGAATCCATACCCAGGTTATGGATTAGATGGTCACTTATAGACAAGATCGAGTCTTCGTGTAAGTAGTTTGAGGATGTTAGAAAAAGGAGTACTTACTCCCTCCCTCTGGGATTTAGTAACCGCCATCATCCATCACCTTTAAGCAAACTTACAGGCAAGTTTTTAATACTCTTCTGTCCGTGATTTAGTTCCCCTCTGGTTATATTTTTGTCCGCTGATTTGTACTAACAATGGTCTGGAGATCTAAAATCTCCGCCCACCCTAGATTGTTACTTTTTGTCTTTCAATATTTTTTCCATACCGGGCTCTGGAACTGCTCTGGCATTTTCTATTGGGGCCATAAAGATATCATGTTTAATTCTGTTTTGTGGTATTTTTACTTCTGGCATAAGCCACCATCCATCCCTGTCCGTTCCCCGAGGAATTATGTTTCCAGAGGCATGCTTATTAATTAGAATTGCTACAAACATACACACCCCCTTTCTTTCCCTTCTCCCCCCCGTCCACCCGCTTAAGTTTTTCACTTTCGTCTTCTTCAGGTGGGTTCCTGAACTGTGCAATATCTTTCCTTTATTTTGTCAGTGTCGAACAATTTGTTTCTTTTTATTGGAGAATTTATGGCCTTTAGTTCAAGAGACTATTTTTTATGTACATTTTTACTGTGTTTATTTGTGAGTTTACTTGCGCTCTCCTACTCTGCCTTTGTGGTTCTCCCTCTCTCTACAGCGCACCATCATCAGTCCTTTATTACTTTTGCGCACACGGACCTAAGTTCCAATGACTGCACACACGACAATTACTATATTGACGATACACCCACACATTCGACGGTGCTCACTCAATCGCGACGGACCCCGACACATCATAGGTAGCCCCCTCCCCCTCAGATGTATGGACAAGAGCCCATGTAGGTGGTTGTTTCCCCCATACAGAGGTAAAAATAACGTTCACATTTATGTTAGAGGACTGCAATTTAAGTTATACCTGACGTTGTATGTACCTTGAATTGTCTTTGGCCATGGGTTTTACTAATACCAAGAAATGTTATTTTTTAGTATTTGTAATTTAAATACTTAGACAAGTTATTGCCAAATGTTTTTGATCAATTGGATGTAGTCATTGGGCACCCCTGTCTTTTGTGGTATGTATATATTTTATAGTAATACTACTCGAGACCGTTTGCCCGGGATTTAATGTTCTGCTGGCTCCCCCTCTCCTCTACCTGTCACTGCCTTCTTGTGGGGTGGGACAAAAAATGCGCTGGAGGGGGGGTGGGAACAAAACTGAGACTGGAGTTGGGGGGACAAAACGGCGCTGGGGGGAGCACGACAACGGAGCTGGAGGTGGAAACACACAAAAAACTGAGCTGAGGGGTGGACATAAAAACTGAGCTGATGGGGGACAAAAACTTATCTTATTTGGGGGACAAAAACTGAATGCTGTAGGGTCGGTGGGACACACCGGATCTGGGAAGGGTGGGGGTGAAAAAACCGGACGCTTTGATTGGTGGGTGACAAAACTAGTCGATGGTTGTTGGGGTACAAAACGATCGGAGGGTGGGGGGTCCAAAACTGAAGCTGGAGGGTTTTCGGTGACAAAACTGGCTGGATGTGGTGTGGTGTTTAGTGAGTGTTTGTTCTATTCTTTCACCGTAACATGCAGCTCACAAACACGTAATTCCCGGCGAGGCGCAAAGCTGCTTTTGGGTGCAAAAACAAGTGGCCGGGGGCTGGACAAAACCGGAGCGTGTGGGGCTGGCCGAGTACAAACATAGCTATGGGGGGGAGAGCACAAGAACGGATCCTGTGGGGGGGAGGTACAAAACGGAGTTTTGGGTGAGGGACATAAACGTACTACTTGTGGTGTTTTGGACAAAAACGAGCTTTGTGGTGGGGGGTTGACAAAAACGGAGCCTGTGTGGATGGGGGGTTTCCAAAAACGGAGCTTTTGTGGGTCAGCGGGACAAAACATACACCACCGCATCAACCATTCCGCCACGAGAGCGGGACATCTTCTCACTTCTTGCCTCGTTTGCAGCAGCGTCCATAAGACACGGAAGTGCTACTCCGCCCAGAGGAGGGCAGGAGGAGGATGTTGACGAATTAAATTAGGTGAGTTCTTGAAATATCATGTAATGTGAAAGGCGTGGGGGGGAACTCCCATTTTGTGGCGTGCAAGTTGATGTGTAGTTGAACATAAAAAGTGCCTGTTGACGCGGAAGTACTTTAAGCGGACATTATGTGATGGTGAGAATTTTTAATTATGATAAGTGCATAGCTGTTCAGATTTGAAGGCGAAAATTTTATGTAGCGGGCGGAGACGGAGTGTGAGTGTGGAGGTGTTTGGTTACAGTGGTAAGGCCATGTGTCTGGCGGCGGCGGCGTGTGTAGCGAGCTATCATTTTATTCACAGTGAACGGGAGATGCAGGCAGCGGGCGGTCATGTGGAGCGATGTAATTTTTTTATGTGAAGAACCAAGCTGCGCGTGCTAGTGAAGAAAGTTCACGCCAATGGAGGTGGAGCTGCAGTAAGGCTTTAATAATTATACAGGGTTGATAAGCTCATGTATGAGTGTTGTAGACAGGGTGACTGTGTGATTGGATTCAACTTAACCAAGACTCCGCCGGGGTCAAGTCCTCATATCATGCTCTCTGTGGTATCGTGTGTCACAATGTGAGTGTGTGTACAGTGAAGTAGTGTGTGTGAGTGATGTCACTACCTTTTGGGCCATATACGTCGTGTGGATGCTGACTATGGGCGTCGGACCAGGGACCAATGTCCCTGTGGTGGTTTGTGTGTGTGTATGTTTGTGTCACATGGAGCGTCACCTGTTGGCCATGAGAGTGGTGTGGTGGGGGGGGGGGGGGGGGGCTGACGCGGACCCGGACCATCAGATTCACCATATCCTATTACAATCTCACAATTTTCAATTAATATAATTAGAGATTTGTATTTATAGTAAAATAATAGCGCAAGGGTTTTGCTTTTATTATATTCTGTATGCCAAAAACACAATGGCAAAATGCAGTAAAGAAACAAAATATATTGAAATAGACACAAGGACGTAAATTTAACCCTTTGCTAGCCAGGAAGGGCGTGAAGCCCCTGCACAATAATGTGAATATGCAGAAAGGGGGTAGGATAGAAACTTCAAGTATTAGTTGGCCATGGCAACTGTGACATCATTTGATAGGACCATAGGGAAACTGCCAGTCCAGCAGCCACAACACCCATTACATCACCCCCTTATGATTTGGCTGGCTGGTCAAGGTTGTTTTTCAGGCAACTCCACGGTCCTTTTTGTATAAAAACCCCCCTTAGCACTTCTGGACATCGCATGCGCGATTATATTATAAAAAAAAATAGATTAGCTTTGTTTACCATTGCTGCCAAAGGGCCTACACCAATTTCATGTTTGGTTTTGTTCTGCATGAACCATTACACTAAAGTGGTCTGTGATATGTAACGAACAGGAACAAATAATGAAAACAACACCATTACATTTACCTGTTGATCATGGTCTTGCATTACAAACGAAGTCGTTTCCTGTAGGTTGTCCAATGCTCCAAGGATGGTTTTTTTTTTTTTTTTTGCGCCAAAAATGCCTCTACGAATCAGTAACCCCGCAGAAGTGCGAAAAGCGAAAAAACGCCAATTCTGGGCGGTTGTTGTGTTTTTCCGCCAGAGCCGCGGCAAAAGGCACTTTGCGCGCTACTCGCCATGCTTTTTCAAACGCCGCTCGAATTTTATAGTAGCCCGAGCAGTGGTTTCGCCGCTCTAGATGGATTTTCCACGCTCCGTCACGGCAACTCAATTGGCAAGGTGGGTGGGTAAAGCAATCGAAAAGGGGACATTTAGAAACTCAGGCCCTTTTTCCTGCCCTGGATTGAGATGCCTGGGTCTCCGTAGGCTGCTCAAACCCATTATTCCCGCAACCGTAGCCCCCCAGCATGCCCGATGCAGGAAAACATGCATTTACAGCCCACTTCATTAACCTTAGCCCGCTAACCGCTCAGCAATGAATGGGTTATAACCACGTGTGCCAGGTTTAATTGTGTGAGCGGGGTGGTGAAAGGGGGTATTTGACCCGTTGTGGCTGTTTAGGGCTTGGTGGGGGGGGGGGGTTTGGCGGTGACTAAGACCCAAATGAGCATACAGTATATTTTACATATATAAATTACATATATATACATACATAAAATCTATTACACCACACCCCTATACATACATTACATGACGCAGAATACTATGCTGCGGCGGTGCCCTCGCCGTGTTCACCCGCGGCCTTCAGTACCATTCAGTGCCCCCCCAAAAAAACATCCTACATCTGGTACCCGGGAGAACCAGTAAGGAGGAACAGCACACCCGCAATATTATTACGTTAAATACGAGTGTATTAACAACAACAGTCAGCCCACGTTTCAGTCCTCGAGGGACCTCCTCAGGAGCAGTGCAACCAGTGACTAATATCCATGACCCTTAATACCCCCCCAGTGACTTAAAACACCTCCCAATGAAAAACAATCAATAATTAACAAACTGTGTGAGCACGCCCTACTCAGCAGCAGACCAATGAAAGGCAATGCAGATACTGACAGCCAGACACCCAATGCGAGCACTCTGCATGTAGGCACTCAGTGTAGCAATGATCCATAGTTGAGCTGCTCGATATCCTGTTGGCCAAATACAGACAGGTAAGGCCGGGTCCTACCCCCAGTAAACACTGTAAAACCCCCTTAGCCTACTAGCGACAGCAACACACAGAGGAGCTAAGAAGAAGCGACAGCATGTCCAACACTGTAGTTAACCCCCACCAATGGCCGAAAAATGCCAGTATACTACAGAGAGCAACCTAATTATAATAGTTCAATACTTATGGTGTTACCATAAACCGAACGTTGACCCACGTGGCAGTCCCACACACAGTATAGACATAGGAACACCTTTGAATTTGCCAACAAAAAAAATAGTGAAAACAACTTGAGAAAAACGGAAAAAAAACACAAGTTGGGGTATTGAGAAAAGCAGAGCAGGGCAATAAAACAAATTACAAAAAACCCCAGCTGAGATCTTCACTTAAACCAGGGTGCCCCCCCATATTTCTTAACCTCAAAATCTCATCTGGCCTCTTTGCTCGCAACAGGATTTTATTCCTGGTCACCTCCCTCTTGCAGGAGGCAACCTGAATAGGCATTCGCGCTAGTTGCCAATGCGCTTACTGCTTAAAATTCTGGCCACAAGGAGGCACGCAACTCGTGGTTGTCAGGACTTGATAAGCTTTTTATAGTAGAGAGATGTATTGCAAGGGTTCTTATGCAGCGCCTATACATTTTCCTCAATATAATTGCGGCCTCAGTGAATTGCTCATATACACACGACAAAACTTGTCCTCGAGTTCCTAAATGTCTAATCTTAAATTTGCCCCACTTGCGGATGCTAAAAACTGGTACCCCCGGTTTGGCCAAAAAAAACCATAGTCCTCCATCGACACCGGTAAACTCCTGTTTCTGCAGAGCCGCACATTATACTGCAATATTTAGTGACTGATCAGATTGCGTAACTATCGCCCAATTGCGCCCACGTTGTAGCAAATAGCAAGGGGGATCCTTGCAGATGTTCGCCAAATTTCTATGTCATTGCAAATGTGGCCATTTATTTTGCGAATACACTTTCCAAGGTGGTCCCATTCTTTTTGATGGTGGACTGCCTGTCCCAACCTTATTGTTAGGTGTCACCCATTGGTATTGTTGTACCTATTATTTTACTCTAGGTTTTCTTTTGTATTATTCTCGACGCCATTTTTTAAGGCCATTTGTGGGGGGTTCTACCTCCAGTGTTGGACATTGTTTTACCCTGTTATTTCTATTGTTACGAGCATCTGCCTTCAATCTTGAGCACTGTGAGTTCACTACTTTGTTTCACATTGACTCTATAAATTCCTTAGTGCAGAATAAATGGCTTCTCTTCAGTAATAGGTGATACCTTTTTTATTGGACTAAACACTTTAATGCCATACGGACCAAACTTTTCGATAGTCTATCCTCGTCTTCAGGTCAACGCAATACTACTGAATAACTCAAATGGCTTCAATAGCTACCACACTGTGAGAAGGAGGAAAATAAAAAAAACAAAACAAATATTTACTGTAGCTAAGGTATGTGTTCAGTGTTTTGAAGCCCATGGACAGTGTCAAAGAAAGAGTGGAGGGGGAGTCAACCTGGAGGAGGGACCGAAAGTTTGATAGAATAGAGCCAGAAGATAATTACAAGCATGTTTGATAGTATGTGAGAAAGCCCATGTCCCAATTATTAAGTCCTTGGTTTTGGTGTCAAGAGTCTTATCCAGTTGTCTGCCAAGCTCCGCTAGTTTTCCCTCCCATTGGCTGATCTTGATACCCTGGTTCCCTGAAAACTATTGCTTGGTTGCGGGTTGCGTTTTTTGGCTCTTTATTTCCGCCGCTATTTTTTGGCTCTATTAAAGCTCGATTCACCTAACAAAAAACAACTGACACTATATTGACCCCCAGTGGCCACTGTGACATTGCCGTGAAGTGCCAGTACACAGCCAACAATCATCTCCCTACCTCCCCCTTACCTGCACACCTTGAAATGGTTCGGAGAGTGCTTCTCCGCATGGGTCGTCACAGCATGTTGAGAAGCATCACCGACATCTAACTCTCACATTCGCGGCGCCGCATCTTGAGGGGGGTCTGTCGAGGGGTCTGGGGGGATTAAAAAGCCGTACTGGGTCAAGTCTTTGGAGGGAACAACACAGGAGGACACGCAGTCCGCACAGGAGGACTAACACCATCTCATCACCGACCAGAACATCATCACAGTACGGATGATTGGAGGATCACTTCATCTCAATTAAACTTGCCCCGCGATCTGTCGTTCCACTCTTCACCTAACAGGTGAGTTCCCGCTGCCCTCGCTCACCTAACTGGCTTGCTAATGAGCCGCACCGGCACCCCTCCTCGTCGCCCCACACCCCCTCATCCCCCCCCACCCCCCCTCAGTCGGATTTTGGTAGCGCGCACTGCATCGCTCTGTTCCCTAATTTCCCTCTGTTCTTTCTCCCTCCCCTCCTGGCTTGCTAAAACATCCGGCATCCTGCGCGTTTGTGTGTGTGTATATATATTATTTGTTTGTGTGTGTGTTATATAATATGTGTAAATGTGTACTATACACGACAAACGCAAGCACAATGGCTTGAAAGTAGTTTTGTTTTGGATATATAGGATCTTTCGCCATGAAGGTTATATGTAATGTAAATGGTGCAACAAATCAAGTCGATAAATTGAAGGCAATAAACATTCGTTTTCAATGCGGTTTATTTATTAAGCTCCTTAGACTTTTAACACTTTGAACGAGCTCACTCTCTCCAGTCAGGGAGTTAACTTCTTTGACGCGTTAACCCCCGTAAACACGATTTGTGCGCTGGTCCCCCTTCCTGTCGCCCCTCCGGCTCCCTAAACCCCCCCCCCCCCTGCTGCGTCACAGGTGATTGAACATTGTATTGTTGCATCGTTGTTCCCCCTGGTCTCTCTCTCCCCCCCATCCTTGAGGGGCTTCGGGTGATGTTTGGTGCTTGGGTGATGTGGTGTTGCGTCTCGGGGGGACATGATGTGAGTGCAGGTGGACAGTGATTGAGATTCAGGGGGGCCGTGATGTTATGTAGGTGCGGGGGGACATGAGGTAGGTGCGGGGAGGCTGATGTTATGGAATCAGGGGACATGATGTGAGGTGAGTGCAGGGGGGACTTGAGGGTGATGTTCAGGGTGGACAGTGAGTTGCGTGCGGGGGACAGTGAGGTGAGGTGCAGGGGGGACATTACTGTGATGTTCAGGTGGGACAAGTGAGGTTGAGGGTGCAGGGTGACAGTGAGGTGAGTTCACGTGGGACAGTGAGGTATGTGCAGGGTGGACATGATGTGATGTGCAGGGGGGACAGTGAGGTGAGGTGCAGGGGGACAGTGATGTGAGGTGCAGGGGGGACAGTGAGGTGAGGTGCAGGTTGACATTTCTTTGAGGTGCCGGGGGGACAAGTGAGGTAGTGCAGGGGGGGCCCCCCACTCAGGTGTGTGTCTGGTGTGTCTGAGAATGTGAGTGAGAGAGTGAATACAGAGACCAACCCACAAACAGTCATAGTCACCCACAACCCAAAGTCAGTCAGTCACCCGAGTGTCAGTCAGTCACCCACCCACCCCTCACACCCACACAGTCACCCTCTCTCTTCCACCCACCCTCTGGCTTATCTTAACTGCCCTATACCTACACAAAAATAACCTATACTGCTTTCTTCCAGATCTGACTAAAAAGCTTCACACAGGAGAACAGCGTTCAAAGCAAAATAATCGCGTCACTGGCGACACACACTGGATAGTTATTAAAACGTAAGTGGTGTGGGTGCATGCTGGGAAGCAAGGAGCATGGAAGCTTGAACTGAGAGCTCTGTGCCTCACTCCGTTTTTCTAAAAAAACAAACAACAAAACTGGCAAGACTTGAATAAAAACACCACCTTATACTAACTAAACATCCAGGATGTCAAAGAAGATAGCTAAAACCCCTAAAAAAAAAGGGGCTCCCAGAGTATTTTGGCGGAGGTAAACTGAGCAGAGCCACGGCAGCAATGTCACCCACCTCCCGCACTGGATCAGAATCGGAGGAGGAGGGGGATACAGGGGAGGATCAGGGTCTTCTGCCGGTAAGACGCTGCGATTTTGAAAGACTATATACAGACTTAAAATCCATGTTGCAGGCTGAAATTAGAGCCCTGGGAAAGGAGGTAGGGAGCCTGGGGGCAAGAACGCAGGAGCTTGAAGTGAAGGTGGATGCTAACGCCAAGGTTGGCCTGCGCAATACAAAAAACACAGCGGACCTGCAGGCGCAAATTAACGAATTAAAAGACAGACAAGAAGACGCAGAAAATCGCGACCGACACAACAATGTCCGCCTACGGGGCGTCCCAGAGACTGTGGGAGACTGTGAGGAGTTCGTGGCGCGGTGGCTCGCCCATATGTGCCCGGATTCCCCGCAAGATAAACTGGGAATGGATAGATGCCATCGGGCGCTCCGGTCAAAGCCACAACCAAAAGAAAAACCGCGGGACATTATAGTGCGGCTCCATCACTATAAGACCAAGGAAGCGGTGCTGCAGCACGCAAGGAATGCGTCCGAGAGAATTGCAGTATTCCAGGACATTAGCCCGGAGAAGAGAGCTGTGGCCCATAACTAAATGCCTCAGGGATAAGGCCATCCGCTACCGTTGGCTATTTCCCTTCGGGCTGATGGTGATTAAAAATGGACGCCCAATCAGTATGAAAGCCCCTGGAGAAGGTGAGGCGTTCCTCAAGAAGCTGGGGCTGCGGCTGACCTCCACGGCCTCCGAGACGGAAGAGCCGGCCCGGGACCATCCTGGACTACAGTCGGAGGCACAGCTTCTGAGGGGGCCACTCAAGGAGGAGGAAATGCTTAACCTCTATGTTCCACCACAGTTGGAACTATAATAAAGTTGCCAGTTCGGTGTTTGAAACAGCAGGAAAACTACACCTTTGCCCTGGAACAAATATACTGGAATATATATATATATATATTCCAGTATATTTGTCGATATCGAGGATCCATTCTAGTGCAGAGTATTCCTTACCCAGTTCCTTTTCCCAAGCTAATACAAATCCGGGCTTAGGTTCAGCTTTGATTTCCAATATATATATAAAAGTATACATTACCGCATAGCAGCAAAAAGGGAGACAGCACTCAGGTGAATGAAAATAAATGTATTAAATACAGCAGATAAGATAATGTACAGGTGGTACTATACGCCACAAAAATTGAACGAATGCTATCCAGGAACGTCTGACAAGTGCTGGAGAGTGTGTGGGGAGGTGGGTACACTGCTTCATATGTGGTGGAAGTGTAAGAAAATAAAGTGTTTCTGGGATAAGATAGTGGAGCAGATTTTTAATATAACCAAGATTAGAATCCCGAAAGACCCGAGTATTTTATTACTAAACAGAGAGGGTGTCAAAGGGCATAGAATTAGGAAATCTCTATTAATACATATGCTGAATGCAGCAAGATGTACTATAGCTGCCAACTGGAACAAACTGGAGGCGCCCACTATGAGGCAATGGGAGTCGAGAGTATGGGAGGTTATGAGAATGGAACAACTCTCATATATAACATCTGACACAAGGCTAAAATATGAGTTTCTCTGGCTGCCGTGGTCTGAGTTCACTGGTAATAGAATACTGTAAGATGAGATAGGAATCATCTGCCAAAATGAGAATAATATGGAATGGACTTATCAGATTTTAGCCTAAGTGAATTTTGTTTAGTTTTTGTATTGTGACTGTATTTATTGTTTAACAAATTATATCTATGATTATTATAATTTGTATGTTGTATTGTGATGTTTGGTTTTGTAGTGTATCATATTGTGTTATATGTTCACTGTTATAAAAATGTTGACAATAAAAATTTTTAAAAAAAAAAGGACAAGGAAATCTATTAAATATCTAGGTATTAATATTGCAGCAGAACTAGGAAAACTATATGTAGACAATTTTGAGTGTCTTTTTCAGAAGGTAATAAAGGAACTGGAAGGGTGGCAGAACCTTCCTCTGTACCTGTAAGGGAGATGCCAACTGATCAAACTGGTCAGCTTTGCCAGAATTCTCTACCCCTTACAAATGTTACCATTACTAATAAAACATACAGACACCAAAGAATTAAATAGAGCATTTAGTAGGTTCATTTGGAGAGGAGGGCGACCCAGAATAGCATTAAAAAAAAATACAACTATGCAGAGAATTGGGGGGGGGGACTGACTACATTTCCCTGATATCAGAAAGTACAATTTAGCATGTGTTATAAGGCATGTGGGCGATTGGATATTGGAGAAAAGTTTTCACTCAAATTTAGAGATAGAGCAGCAGCAGGTATGGCAGTATAGGGATTCAGCCGGTTCGCGCAAACCTGTACCTAAAATGTCCCCCATTTGCCGAACCGGTGTGAGAAGGGAGAAAGCAGAGCTTCTGCTAAGGGGCTGGGCAGCTTGTTCCATCCTGATTGGCTGCTGCAGTACACTGCAGCAGCCAATTAGGAGGAGGTGGCAGGAGCCTAGGGGGAGGGGGTTTGTAACATTGTAATGTTACAATGGATAAAAGGATATACCCCCTAACATTAAGATACTAAACAAATATTTAGCACAATTATTCATGTTAGATAAAATGGAAGCCGAAACCAATAAAGAGCTAAAAACTGAAACACTATTTAAAAAACGGGATCCCTTTATTGAAATTTTGCCAGACAGGGACAAAGAGATTGTGATGCGGGCGTTTGACCAAACGTCGTGGTATTTACTAAGACGTCTGGTACGTGAGAGGCACAGAAGGTGATGAGGGGGGGGGATATAAAATATCTAATATCTGTTATCCCTAGATAAGGTCAGGATCTATAGCTCAGAAACAACAGAAGGAACTGTGGGTAAGGGGAGAAACAATACAGAGGGAGATGAGATAGAACTGACTCATCAATTTAAAATGTTATTTCATTTTTTGTTTGTCATTGTCTAAAGTATATGTAATTTTAATATATTATTTACTGGTTTTGTGCACTGTTAAATGTAAAGGAATATTGTAATCATTGTAAACTGGTACTTTGTGGTCTTGTTGAAAGGTAATATGTTTTGTTATGGAAAACGCAATAAAAATTTTCAATTAAAAAAACAAAAACAAACAAAGACCACAATCTCAGAAATTTAAAAGGACCTTTCCTCGCTCAGCATGAGGGGGGCAGAGCAAGACGGTTGCAGAGCAGGAGGATGAAAGACTTGGTCATTGAATTACAAGAAAAGCTTCATCATAAAATAAATGAACAGGACCTTTTTCCTCACGTACAGCAGCTTTGCTCATCCAGGTTTTTCATAGAAAGAGAAGACCCAATGGTGTAGAAAGTACAAATTGTATTTTACTGAGACAGTCACAATGGAGAGGGAGGTGAAAAAGGTCCGCAGAGTGGTTCCACTGATTCCATCGGTAAAGAAAATAGTCCAGGCACTCTTTGTCAAGCTTGTGCGCAGCCGAAACGTTGGATTTATGCTGGATTAAAGTTTCTACTTTTGGATAAGACCGTGTGTCTGGACTATTTTCTTTACCTATGATACCACTTGGGGACCAGGCAGGACGACCCCCCTTGGTCCGTGGGCACCGGCAGGTGACATTCATTGTGTTTTATTGATTGTGTGCCAGATCACCCCTCTCTATCCACTGATTCCATCCCCAAACATTGTGTGATGAGAGATCCGTGACATCCGGACCAGGAAGAGGACACCGGGCTAGAAAGTCAACGTCCTCCAGGGACGCGGGGAAAGGGTAGGTTGGAGACTGGGGACCACCTCCAAAGAGCTCTATACACTGTCTTTAAAGAATTTAAAAAATGTGAGTGCCACGGTTTTTACATTGAGTGAAATACAAAACAATACAAATTACAATTTGTTTAAGTAAATGAGGGAGGGAGTGTGGACAAAATAAAAGCCACAGCTGCAACATCTCATATCCCTCTGTAGTGTGGAGAGAGGGAGAGCAGGCTGTTGACGATGGTGGTATTTAGGGACCACTAGTGAATTACCCCTGATCCACATGCATCCCCTGGAATGACTGGTGTCCACCAATGCTATATACCACTGATTTACTTCTCACTGTGTCTGTCCATTTTTCCTATTTGTCTTTGTAATGATCTTTGCCTTCTTGTGTCTGTGTGTATTATTGTATGTCGTGTCAAGACTTTATTAGGTGATGCTAGTATAAGCATGTTTGGCACATTTATGTGGAACAGGTGGTTTTGTTTGGATAATGTTTGAAACATATTTGTACTGTATATATTATACGTTTAGGCTTTTACTTGTGTACTTACAGTATTAGCTAAATCTTAAACATTTACGTATATGTACATGTAGATGTAATGGTATAGATGTGCACACTCAGATAATAAGTCAATGGCAAAAAAAAATGTATATCATAAAACAAAAACATGTTTTGGTTGCTTATTTTTTTCTAGGCCTTTTGACGGCTGATGCAGAAGATAGACTAGGTCTGGTAGATGTGAGATTGGATGTTGTAGCTCTGTTGGGCAGGGACTTCTTAGTTCCATTAGTTTAGTTACACCTGTGTAACTTTTCTATGTAATGTAAACCTCATTATTTACATTACTACAAAGATTATCAGACAATAATTCTCTGGCTGGAGGAGTTGAGGTACTTCTAAATGTGGTGTGGGGTCCATGTGCTCACCCACTGCTCCCATCTTTGCCTCACCACCTGGGCTCCTCAAAGATTCTCACTGTCTGCAAATACAATGATTAAGTATTAATAGCCTGTAATATTTGGGAAAATATATTACTATATTTTTAATATTCCAACATGAATTGTTTTTAATATATATTTCAGAATGCTCTTTTGTATGGAATAACGTTAAAGTTTTGAACTTTTGAGGCACGTGTTTTACCATCATTACCTCTTTTCAGACTGTGATGAAATGTAAGTTAGGAAATGATCTACAATGCAAATTACTGATGTATGATTTTAAAGATGATCATAAAATGATCAGATAAAATAAACTATATACCTTTTCACTTTAGCTCCCTGGTGCACAGGCAGAAGTGAGGTGGCATCCGTGGATAGGAGCTTTTCCATGAGCCCTCCAGTCAGCTGATGTCTCTGCGCAGAAGAATCCTGTTCCTCTCCTCTAATTACACTGTGAATTAGTGATTACCATAGGTTAGGCCCAGTATGTATTACTGCACTGTCATTAAGTAGCCCAGGGAGTGTGGAAAAAATATAAAAACCACAGCTGCAACATCTCTGATCCCTCTGTACTGGGGAGAGAGGGAGAGCAGGCTGATGGTGATCGTGGCATTTAGGGGCAGGGACGATTTAATGGCAGTTCCATTGGTGCCATCACACCGAGCCCCGCGCTTTCCCCCACAACAATTAAACTGATTGTCGGGGTAGAGTGCTGGGCCTCTGTTTGTATCTCTTACCTGGGCCAGCGGTATCTCCTGGCATCTTCCCTCCTATAGCGTCCCGTCATGGCACCGCAACGTCAAATGGTGTCACATTGCCGTAAAACCATTAAGTCATGACCACGTGACGTCTGAGTAAGAGAAAGGCCAGGTTAGAGCCACCGCGAAAGAGCCTGCACCGAGTCTCGCATAATTACAAGCCGGCCCTGTTTAGGGGTCACCAGTGAATGACACCTGGCCCACGTGCATCCCCTGGAATGACTGCCCACCAATGCTATACCACTGATTTTACAACTCTCCCTGTCTCTCCATTTTTCCTGACCCCCTTGTCTTTGTAATGATCTCTACCTCCTGTGTCTGTGAGTATTATTGTATGTCATGTCTGGACTTTCTTTGCTAACATTTTCAAATATGTAAGGCTTGAGTTATTAGGTGATGCTAGTGTAAGCATATCTGACACACATGTATGTGCAATGAGTGGTTTTGTTTGGATAATGATTTAAATATATTTGTATATACTGTACATGTAGGCTTTTACTTGTGTACTTACAGTATTAACGTCATCTTAAACATTTACATATATATTGTGATGTCTTAGTCACGCTGCAGGGTCTTTTATCCCGTATTAAAGGCAGGAAACCTTAGGATTCGCTTAACAGGGTTTATTTACATGGTAAAATAAGGATACATAAAAACAAAAAAAGGACCTAATTCCACTTTGGAGCTCTAACTCAGCAGTGCGCAAAGTGGGAGCGTGAGATTTTCTGGGGTGGGGACGCGGCTGTTACAGAGGCCCCGCACTTCACCGAAGGCATTTAAAATAAATGCCGGGGATCGCGCGAGGCCTCTGGAACTTTCACTTACCTGGAGTACCAGTGACGCGTCTCCATGGCAACCACGGGGTGATTTGATGTCACATCATCCCGCAGCATAATTTGACGCCGGAGCCGTTCAGGGAGGGGGGCGCAAGCAAGAGGGGAGAGGAGATAGAGGGGGTGCATGTTGGTAAGTTTGCGCACCCCTACTCTAACTAACACATCTTAGTTCCTCATAAGTGGGAGAAGGAAACTCTTTCCCCACTCAGAAGCCTGTACCTGTATATGAACCGCAGCTCTCCCTGCACCTCTCTCACTGAGGCTGTCAGCGTGTGGGATTCCAGATCAGAGCAGCAGCACAGGGAGGTGTCTGGACCGCCTTTTACACTGCAGTCAGTGGCGGATTTACAATTTTGCCACTCTGAGGCCTGTACTTTTTCGAAACCCCTAAATCTTTCGTCTCGCGCACACTCCCCCTCCCTCCCACCCACACACACACCTCTCCCACTTACTGACACATACTTACACACAATCACACACTGACAACTCACAGACACACCGACAGACACTCTCGCAGACAGACACTCTCACTGGAACAGACTCTCATAGACAAAGACTCTCTCACAGAAACAGACTCTCTCACACCTCTCACAAGTGAGCTGCCCGCGTGCGCTCTTGCCTGATCCTTCCTCTACCCCGACAGCGGGAAGCTGACACCACTTCCGACGCCGACAGGGAGAGGAAGGATAGCAGGTAGCTATGTGGAGTGCTGCCGGGGTTCAGACAGCATGGGAGTTGTCCCAGCTCTCCCTCCCCTGACGGTTCTCCCATCCTGGCATCTCTCCCACAATCACGGCCGCGGTACCCCTGAGGGGTGCTCACGAAACCCCGGTTGAAAATCACTGCACTATCACATACACTTAGTAGTACTGTACTGTACATTAGCGCCGCATTTTTCTTCTTTTTTCAATACACATACTGTAATACCAGCCTCCCAGCAATACACAACTCCCCCTATTAATGACGAGGCCAGATGAGAAAGCTGGGTAAGCAAACACATCTCTCACCTTAGGGGCGGCCCCCACCGTCCTCCTCTGCAGTGCACTGCGCGCTTCCTCCTCCGCTGACTTGAGGAAGCTGGGTAAGAAAAGAGTACCTTTTTGGTAGTGCAACACACACAAACACACACCCCTCTCCTCAACACAAAATACTGCTCCAACAACCCCCCCCCCCTTCCAGCACACACAAAATGGCACCCCCTGCACGCACAAAATGGTACCCTACCATGCGCACATACCAATCGACCCCCCCCCCCCAATGTAATCTGCCCCCATAAAACAGAATCCCCCACCCAAAACAGAATCTGTGTGTGGATCCCCACAAAACAGTTTCTGTCCCACCCCAAAAAACGGAACCCCCCTCCAAACGGAATCCGTGCCCCCCCCTCCACAAAACAGGATGCTGGTCCCACCCCACAAAACGGAACCCCCCCCCCCAAATGGACTCTGCGCCCCCAAAAGCAGAATCTGTCCCACCCCAAAAAACGGACCCCCCCCCCAAATGGAATGTGCCTACACCCAAACAGAATCTGTCCCTCCAAAACAGAATCCCCCTCACCCAAAACAGAATCTGTGTCTCCCCCACAAAACAGAATCTGCTTCCCCTCCCTCACCACAGTGGATGCCTTCTGCTCTCAATTGCTGTTTGCTGCCTCTGCCCTCTCCTTCCACAAGCAGCTGCACAGCGTGGCTCAGGCAGAATTGAAACATTGTTGCCGCGCTGTGCAGTTGCTTGTAGCCCCGCCCATTCAGCGTCTCCTCCAATCCAGGCTCAGGGGAGGCGGCGAGCTGAGAACTGTCTGTGACGTCATGATGCAGGGAAAATCTGCCAGAAAAGATTCAGCCGCTTTTTAGGCCAAGGGCCTAATGGCAAATCTGACACTGCAGTCTGCAGTCTATTAATTAGGGCCCAGGTGAAGGGAAAGGATGCACACCCAGGAAAGTATATATGGGCTGTGTTATAGTGCGCGAGCGTCAATGATAATTGTAGGGTATGAGCCTGCAGTTGCTATACTTCAGACGCGCGTGCGCACGGCCGTGAGCGTTGGCGCGGCAGATCTGTGAAAATACAAGAAATGTGTATTTTCGCGCTGTTGCCACGCTGCGAACCAACCACCACTGCGCGGCTTGATGCTGTGACGTCAGTGACGCCCCATAGCCGCGCATCACCGCTTGTGCTATATCAACTAAACACACATGCCATGTGCACGCACAACGCCGGGCGCGTCCTCACGCTCACTAGCATGTCCCCAGCACGTACTATCTAACACGCCTACCTCCCGTCAATAATAATAGTTTGTTCTTGTACAGAAACTGTACAGTGACATTTGCTTTACAGAGATATTTTACAGACACAGTCCCTGTCCCGTGGAGCTTACAGTCTATGGTTTTTTTGGTGCCTGAGGCACAGGGAGATAAAGTGACTTGCCCAACATGCCCAGATTGCATTTCATGTGACTCTACATTTGTAGTTTATCTTTTAATTTGCCTTTGTAATCAATACTATGTCGGCAGGACTAAGAGGAAATTTAAAACACGTATGTCCGAACATATTAGGAATATCAGGACAGGTTTGGAGACACATAGGGGGATATGCACTAACCAGTGATAAGTCGTTTAAGGCCGAGTTCAGGGTGGCAGAGACAGGAGTTGGAGGGCGCGCGTCCCCGTGTGCGCGCGGCAGTCTGCTGGGCGATGTGTGCACATTATCCCCAGCAGACCTTTGCTAGCGTTGAGGAGGCGGAGCTACAGACCTGAGGTTAGGGATCGGTGTTGCTCCTCTCACTACACTTTCCCAAATGATTTCATTGGCTGCCGAAGTGCCAGTGACGTTGCTGCAGCTTGAATAAACAACTTGAGTTGTTTATGGAAACTGTCGCAGCGTCAACTCCGTACTTCGGAGCCAATGAAAGCTGGTACCCTGACAACTGCTATTCAGTTTAAACAGTTTGTTTCGAACATCCGTCCGCACGTAAGCATGCCCCCCCCTCCGAAGCCGGCACCCTGAACGAGGCCTAAGAACGCAAAGTTCCTTTTAAGGCCGATACAGCCTGCTGTGCGATTCACTAAGCAGTGATAAAAGCGCTTTATCGGCCTTAAAAGGCATTTTTTCTGGTCTGCGCGCAAAACCCGCCCGATCAGGCAAAAATAGGCAAATGCTCCGATTTATGCCAGTCCGCGGGATTCTCTAAACAGCGCTAACTGAATCGTGCTTTAAAAGCACGCCGGAAAAACGCACCAGCTAAAGGCAGGCGCAAAAGGAACTGGACATAGAAAAAATTCTTTGTTTACCGTTTTTCAGGCACACCATCCATACAACAGGCAGGCGGGTATCCCCGGCTGATCTCCGGAGGGGTCCCCGGGTGATCCCCACAGGAGTCCGGGGGTTCCCGTGGGCCTGCGGTACCAATGGTGTACCACAAAAAAATAAACAATACTTTTAAATAAATACACCCCCCTCCCCCCCCCACGCCCCCCAACACATACAGTACAGTAATGGGCAAAATTACTATTATCCACATATGGATAATAATGCATTTGCCCATTTAAAATACATTAATCAGAATAAAGTAAATAAATCTTGCACTTACCCTTGCCAGGCTGCCACAATGAAGGCCGTCCTCATCCTCATCACCGTCCATGCCCTCCGGTACTGCAAACAATACAGAAGAATAAAAAGCGACACTCTAATGTCCCCTGACCCCTTAATCACCTTAGCGGTTAGTAACCGCTATAGTAATTAAGGGGTTAACCCACCCTCCCCCACTACCCACCCGGTAAGCCTAACCACCCACCCTCGGGGACAATACCCCCTTCACCCACCCCTGCTACCCACAATAAAACCACTACACAGAACAGCCCCACTATAAACTTTACAATATTTAATAAACAATACATAACCCACCCACCTTTTGTGCCCACCCATAAAAACATGATTTATTATTTTACATACAGGCTTAATACCCCAGGGCAATGGGGGTCCCTGCTGGTCCCGACGGGTGCCTGCAGGCCCCACAGTGCACCCCGGGGGATGCCCATGGGTGTCTGGGGGCCTCCTGGTGGTCCCCGCTAAGCGCCGTGGGCATCCAGGTGGTCTCCACGGGTCACCGTCGGCCCCAATGGGGTCCACGGGTGGTCCTGCGGGTGTCTGGGGGTCCCCGGGTCATCCCCACAGGTGTCTGGGGCGCTCGGGTGGTTCCCACGGGGATCTGGGGGCCCTCGGTTGGTCCCTGCGAGTCCGCGGGGCCCCCATAGCTGTGAGGCCCCCGGTTCTTCCCTGCAGGTGTCCCCCGTGGGTCCGCAGGTGGTACTCGTGGACGTCCGGGGATCCTCGGGTGGTACCCGTGGGCGTCTGGGGGTCCTCAGGTGGTACCCGTGGGTGTCCGGGGGTCCTCAGGTGGTCTCCATAGGTCCCCGCAGCCCTATACCAACCCTGTATGTAAAAAAATAAAACATGGACTACATTTAAATAAATTAACTCCCCCACCACCACCACCACCACCACCACCACATACAGACATACAGTACAGCAAAAAAACAAAAATAGGAGCGCATGAAAATGAAACCAGAAGAAACCAGAAGAAACCAGAATTAATACATATATTTTTATCATGAAAAATCATTCATCATACAAAAAATACACATAATACAGTAATATATTAATAACCTTGTCTAAATTGACACAAATAAATTATGGAGAGGTGCTAGGAATGCAAGATGTTATAGAAAAAACAGACCTTAAGCACTAGAATTCCCCTTTGTGCTCCTCGTGGCAGGTAGGGCTCCACCTGCTACACAAACTGACCGTCGTCACGGCCGTGCGTCGCTTCGTTATGACGTCACCAACATGTTTCGTGTTACATGACACTTCAGGGCTTGGTCATAGACACTCAGAGAGGCACTAATATACCTCCCCTGGTTCCTATATTAACCAATAGGGAACCATGTCTTATTTCAGGCTATCAGACCATCCAATCAACTGCTCACATACTAATTGACAAATCAATATAACTAAATGCTAACAGTAAATTAGAAAAATGATAATAAATACATACCACTTACAAAATAATACACACACACAAATACATAACATGACAAAACTTAAAATAATAAACTATAATTGATTTAAAAATGACACATATAAATAAAAACGATTTAAAATACTTTGAACCAAAGCAATGACTATTAATTAGTCTATTGTTCCTCATGATACAACATACTTATAATGAATTAATGTGTAAACATAAAGATATTCAGAGCTATTTGAGCTCTAGACTCCTTAAAATTACATCATTGTCCATACCTTAAAAAAATTAAATAAATATAAAATAATATATATTATAAAGAACAAGAGATAAACAACATTATCGCCGCTTATCCTGATTAACCTATGAGTGTCAGAGTAAAACCTCGCAGAACACCCTTAAGAAGGTACAAAGATAAATCCCCCCTTAACTAGATTAAAAATTTTTAATTAAAATTAGAACCATATGGACATAAATCTACATTCATCACACACTGAGTATTTATGTAATCCATAAAAATTAATTATATGTTACTATCTAATGTGATAAAAGCCTTAGTAGGAGATGTTAGAGATTACATGTGTTTATACATACATGAGTCAGAGCTAAGCTCGCAGGTCTCAATAACCTTATATCAAAAACTGTTCCATATTATCATTAGGTGAATAAATTTCACAAATAACCATATTAGCACAAAGCCTAGGAAAATAACCTCATTAACCCCCTGGAGTAATAATGAACTTAGTGACTAGTCTCATACTACCCCCATGGGGAATTTGATATAATTTTTGAAGTTATTTGGAAGTTATTTTAGAAAGTTATTTTAGAAATGTATTTTAAAAAAGGGGCCAATTCTATCTGCTCATTTACACGTACAGTACAGTAATGGGCAAAATAACTTATCCAGATATGGATAATAGATTATTTGCCCATTATTAAACACATTATTTATGCTGGTTAAAGTAAATAAAACCATTCTACTTACCCCTGCAATATGATGGGCATCCTCGTAAGGATACTACAAGGTCCCTGTCCTCCGTTGCCAGAAAAATACTTTGCAAATACATTCTAAAGTCCCCTAGCCCCGTAATCACCTTAGTGGTTAATAACCGCAAAAGTAATTAAGGGGTTAACCTACCCTGCCCCCAATACCCATCCGGGAGGCCTAACACCCTCCCCAGGCAACAACACCCACCCTTTACCCATTCATTTGTACAGTGGGTAGATCATGCCATATATAATATATAATATGGGCATGATTAACCAATATACAAAGAAATGGGTAAGGATTAAAAAACAGGCCCATCACATAGCAACATCAAACACAGCACATATCAAAATAAAAACATCACATAGCCAAATAAAACACAGCAGATAGCCAATTAAATATATAACAAATGACAATCAAACAATTGAATGGCACAGTGAGTGCATGATGCAAATAATCTGTGTATCATGTAACACTATGCCCAGTCAACGCTCAAGCTAAAAGAAACAATTACAAACAAGATCCAATGCCATCCAAACAATAATAAATAAAAACAAAGCAAGAAGTAAACCGAAATAAATTACCAACAATCAATTAATCCAATCCAAAATAAATTACACAATTCACTATTAAAACACCAAAACCAAACCATTATGAAATAAATGAAAGTTCAAAGTAACCACCATCAGCCAAAATCTAACTACCAAAAAGAAGCCACTATTAAAAAGCAAGCCCCCAATGAAATAAATTATTGAAAACACCAATAAAAATTACATCGAACTAAATAAAAATGACATTGCACAAACATTTCTAAACAAACAAGCTAAATACATTTAAAATACATCAAAATCCCCCTGCAGGATTTAAATCCCCCGGTCACGTGACACGGGAGAATTAAAAGCACAGGGGATACCGGCACCCCAAACGGGGCCTGTATCTCATGAAGTAGGGGGTCCCCAAGGCTGAAAACAATGCGGTTCAGCTCAGGAGATGTATATTTATGCTTCACGATCGCCTGTAAGAGCCGTGCATGGGGACGCAGCGTCTCCATGCAGTTCTTACAGGCTTTTTTTCTATCAGCTATCGCTCTTTACAAGTTTAAGCTTGTACCTCACATCACCTCCCACCCCTTGTAGCACTCACATCACCTCCCCCCTTGTACCTCACATCACCCCCCCCCCTTGTATCACATCACCTCCCCCTTGTGAACCTCACATCCACCTTTACCTCATACCCCCCTTGCTACCTCACATCACCCCCCACCTGTACCTCAACATCACCCCCCCTTGTACCCACCACACACCCCCCTTGTACCTCACATCACCTCCCCCTTGTACATCACATCACCTCCCCCCCTTGTACCTCACATAACCTCCCCCCTTGTACTCACATTCACCCCCCCCCCTTGTACCTCACATCCCCCCCCTTGTACCTCACATCACCTCCCCCCTTGTACCTCACATCACCTCCCCCTTGTGTACCTCACATCACCTCCCCCCTTGTACACCTCACATCACCTCCCCCCTTGTACCTCACATATCCCCCCCCCCTTGTACCTCACATCACCTCCCCCCCCCTTGTACCTCACATCACCCCCCCCCCTTGTACCTCACATCCCCCCCTTGTACCTGACACTAACCTCCCCCCTTGTACCTCACATCACCTCCCCCCTGTGTACCTCACATCACCTCCCCCTTGTACCTCAAATCACCTCCCCCCCTTGTACCTCATCACCTCCCCACTGGTACTCACAACACCCACCCACTTGTACCTCACATCACCTCCCCTGTACCTCCCACTGCACCTTTACCCCCTACCTCCATCACCTCCCCCTTGTTACCTCACATCACCTCCCCCATTGTACCTCACATCACCTCCCACCCCTTGTACCTCACATCACCTCCCCCTTTGTACCTCACATCACCCCACCCCTTGTACCTCACATCACCTACCCCTTGTACCTCACATCACCTCCCCCCCTATGACTCCATCACATCACCCCCCCATGATACCTACATCAACCCCTTGTACGGCACATACCCCCCCCCCCTTGTACCTCACATCACCCCCCTTGTACCTCACATCACCCCCCTTGTACCTCACATCACGCCCCTAAAAATACGTCACATCACCTCCCCCCCGTACATCACATCACCCCACCCCCTTGTACCTCACAATCAAATCCTCTGCTGCACATCGTGTGCACCATCTGTGCAGTGCCTACAAGCCGGCAAACTTCTGGGGCGAGGCCTGCACGGGAGGCCGGGGCGCCTGCTGCAGTGGCTAGGCAAGAGGTCAGGTCCAACTGTCAGCGCCGGCCGGGCCCCCCACAGCCTCCTGGCCCGGGACAACTGCCCCGACTCTCCCTCCTGTCGGCAGCCCTTCACGAAATGATGGTCTTGTTTGAAAGAATGTAGGCAAAGGTCAGTATAAGAAGTCAGAATTGTTCTCTTCTAACCCAAGTGCTTCTACTGTAGGCCATGAATAATAAATGTTTAGGTATTGTGACATAGTCCAAAGATGTTAGGCAGCTTTCTGCCCCATTTTAGGTCAGAAAGTGCAGGAATAGTTAAAAATGATCCGTTCCTCAGCTTCCCATTAACTCAGGCAGCTGGATGGAAAATCAAGACCACAGATTACAATGGCTCTAGTTCTCCCTCACCTGCTCTTCTAATCACATGCACAGGTATTTAGAGCAGAGAGGTTTTGCATTTCACTCTCTCTCCTTAGAGCCTGGAGGCTGGGGGTATCGTTGCTCCCCTGTTTCCAGTTTCGGGGTGGACGGCCCCTCCAAGTATCACAGTACCAGAGGATTTGCCTGGACACTTGGGACCGTGTTCCCACCACGAACAGATAAAACAAAACAAATGTTTATTGCTGTTGCTAAAAGACTGTGCTGTATCTAGTGACCCTAAATGAGAGGGCATTGTTTTAAGCTGGGGAACCAGGTTAGTTGGCCCAGTTAGTTCGCTGTTAGAGGCTGATTCTGATGTGTAGTTAGTTCCTTGAAAGGGATAGGATTTCTTTATATGATTTGGTTTTTATTTCTTAAAAGTGACACTGTGTGAAATGCTATGACACTGATACGTATAAGTGAACTGCTGAATGAAAATGTCTGAGTGCCTCTAACCTACACATGTTAAAGCTGCAGTACCTTACTTGGATGAAAATAAAGCAGGCAGAAGCCTGACTTAAGCAATATAATACTTTGCATGATCCTGTTTGTTGTATAATTAACCCTAGAAGACTGTGTCGGGAAGAACCCAGACAGACGTCAGCACTACAAAAGAGGGGCGTTTGTCACATATGGTGGAGAATGCGGGTCGACAATGTGGGTTTGCAAATAAATGCGGGGCTTTAAAATGGCCGCCCAGCTGAACTAAAGTACAGATGCTATGAGTGAAGTCTGTCCCACTGTGTATATCAGTTGTGCTTCTAGCATACATGTGCGAGGTGTGGATGCAATAGCACCCTGAACCCAAACAGAAAAACAAAATGTTTTGCTGAAGAAAAAAAAAACATTTGCATCTAGCAAGTGCTGTTTGTAAAGCTAATGCCTTTTGCTGAAGTGAGTAAATTTGCAGCTAGCAAGTGCTGTATGTAAGTTGCTGAAGTGAGTGAAATTGCAGCTAGCAAATTGTCTGCCGGGTTTCTAAAATGGCCGACGTGAAATGTTTGTTTTGCAATGCACGTAATCTTGAAAAACAGTGTCCCTTCAGGCCATACGATGATGATGACGACGACTCGTATGTAGCCCCGGGAGGAGAGCCGTACCCACAGATGAATTTAGTATGCTGGGCCTGTCGTGAAGTAGGTCACATGGAAGATGTGTGTCCCAAAATTTTCAAAGACAAACAGCTGCAAAAGGAAGCAACGCCCTGTGAGTGCAAGCAAGATGTGGAAGCTACCAGTGAGTGTGTGCCCAATACCACTGATATCTCTGCAGCTAATAAAGCAAAAAGAAAGAAGAAGAAAAAGAAAACTGTTCCTCAAGTCACAGGGGAAGTGACCGAGCCACTTGAACCTGCGCTGTCAGGACATGCGTCAGAAAGGCGCCGAGATGTGCTGCAGACCGGATTGACCGGCAGAATTGTCACGGGAACAGTGGCAAAGGAAAAGGAGGAGCAAAGGGAAGCTGAATCCTTGAACCAGGATAAAGAGGCTTTGGTTTCTGCACTCCAAGCTGCCCGCCATGATTATGAAGTCCTGTGGCAGGATTTGGTGAAGGAGCGAGAATGTTGGAAGAAGGTGCAAGAAGCGAACGCCAAGTTACAGAGGTGTATACTCCCAGCTTTACAAGAGTACGAGGCTTTGAAGAAAACAGAGTCTCTCTTACGGTGTGAGCTGGAAGAGGTGGCGACTAGTCTGGAAAAGGCCAACACCGTAATTGCCAGCATGGATGAAAAACAGGAAGCAAAATTGGTGATTGGAAGGTTGAATCGCGCAAGGTCCCCAAAAAGCACTGACAGCTCACCAAAATAGAAACTAAAACTGTTTAATAAAGACTACATAAAAAATGAAAATCAGGACAAACAAAAAACTGTTACATAACAACCCTACGCGTTTCAGGCACCTTAGTGCCCTTTCTCAAGGGGAATAGTGGGGACTGAATGAATATCAAGTATATATAGCCCCTCCTGTCTCATTTAAATCACAGCTAAAAATGGTTGGTATCTGGTAAGTAATTACACCTGTTAAGTCTATGGATGCACCATAATGATGATTGAATAACCAAGGTGGTATCACAATTAATTGATTAAATCAATAGGTATTCAACAAGGACCATATGGATACAAAATCTAAGATATAAATAGTATCTAATATAGTACAATCCTATTGCAAAATCAATGGGATATATTACAATCAATTGAGACAGGGGGATAGGTGAGGGATAGACACAGATTAAGTCTGACAAATTGATTGCTATCCTAAAACCGAAATATGGGAAGGCTCTACAAGAGGTTCATGCGCTCAGCACAGAGGTGCAAAACTCATGCCTGGAGGGCCACGGTCTGAACGCAGAGCTGGGAATGTTGAAGCAAACCCATGAGATTGCCCTGTGTGATTTAGAGACTGTAAAGCAAGAAAATGAGAATCTGAAAATGAAAAATTCAGATTTGACTGACCAAGCAGAAAAAGTAAAGAAACAGTTGACTCAGGAAAAATTAGAAGTGCAGGAAGCACTACAGAATGCATTGATGCACACTCAGAGCCAGCACCAGGAAGAAATGGACGCTCTGAGAACAGAATTGCGACATGTATGCACAAAACAGAATTCTCTCGTGGAGGAACTTAACGTTTTGAAAAAGGAGAGAAGCATTAGAATAATTCAGAAGCACTGCAAAGCTCTTATCCAAGGAAGAAGGGAAAGAGAAAATTATCGGCATAAACGCGCCGCAACTATCATCCTACAGGCTGCCTACAGAGGGATGAAAATTCGTCAGTTTAATCGCCGGAATAAAGCAGCCTGTGTTCTTCAATCATTCTACCGTGCCCACATGGTACGAAACAGGTTTCTCATTATGAAAGGAGCAACTATAAAAATCCAGTCTCTGACTAGGATGACACAGAACAGGATTCGCTATCAAACCCTGAGAAATGCATCACTGGTTATCCAGCGGTACTTCCGCCTGAATAAATGTAGGCCTCAGGAAAGAGAGGTCCAAGACTACATGCCTGCCGGCTGCAAAGGTAAAATGCCACAGGGTACAGCCGGAGTTAGTGAGGGCCCCATGAATGTGAAGGTGCTCCAGGTAATCAGTGCTTCATCTTCTAAGTACCATATAATTGCCCCAAAGGGAAAATCCCAAATCTCTGAGAGTGATGGTCGTGAGAAAATACATGGCAGTAAGAAGTACCATAAAGGTTCAAAGGTTGCAAAGTAAAAGCGACGAAAGTCAACGCTGGCCTTGAATTTTTCCGGATCTCGCCACTCTGGGCCACAATATAAAGACAAAGACTATCCGGCCCCAGAGTTCCGTCAGAAGCTAAATAAACAGTCCAGTCATTTGCAGGTTGCAGCGGGTGTTGAAATGAAGTCAGAAGATGTAATGGACTGGAAGTCAAGAAAAAGGAAAAATGTTTGGGAATGACCGATTTTTATGTTATATGTGTGGACTATGTCACGGACACTTAACTATGCAAATAAGCTAGTGTAGTTATGCTATATTAGGCCTCTAGAATAAGCATTTTGTCAATATTACAATGTTATATTGGTTCTCTGTGTTGAAAATTTAGCTAAACTACAAATTAATATACAGGGTTGATGGCTCTTAAGATTACAAGGCTGTAATATATATATAAAAAAAAAAAAAAAAACAATATTGGTAGCTTACAATATAGAAAAGAAATGCCCTTTTCGGTTGGTAAATATATAATGAGGTTCATATTCTAGAGTAGAAAAACCCAGGGAGGTAATAGAAATTGTCTGGTTTTGTGAATATATTTAGCATATCCTGGGTTGTAAGAATGTGTGCTAGACACTTATTTTTCAAAATAGTTCCCTAATAGAGAGCAACAAAATATGTTTGCCAAGTATAGTCTCTTATGACGAAACCTATTGTCCATAATTGCCGTGGGAAAAGTTCATATTCGTGTCATGTGAATACTTAATATTGTACTGAGGAGTTAGCTCAAGTATTTCAGGTAGGACGCTCACCCCAGTGAGGTCCATGGCCGCTCACCCCAGTAGGTGTGAGCTGGGGAGGGGGATATGTGACATAGTCCAAAGATGTTAAGCAGCTTTCTGCCCAATTTTAGGTCAGAAAGTGCAGGAATAGTTCAAAATGATCCGTTCCACAGCTTCCCATTTACTCAGGCAGCTGGATGGAAAATCCAGACCACAGATTACAATGGCTCTAGTTCTCCCTCACCTGCTCTTCTAATCACATGCACTGGTATTTAGAGCAGAGAGGTTTTGCATTTCACTCCCTCTCCTTAGAGCCTGGAGGCTGGGGGTATCGCTGCTCCCCTGTTTCCAGTTTCGGGGTGGACGGCCCCTCCAAGTATCACAGTACCAGAGGATTTTCCTGGACACTTGGGACCGTGTTCCCACCACGAACAGATAAGACAAAACAAAACAAATGTTTATTGCTGTTGCTAAAAGACTGTGCTGTATCTAGTGACCCTAAATGAGAGGGTCACAGTATATATGCATTACATTATCCATATCATGTTTACATGGTTTCGATTATTAAAGCATCCATTAAAAGACACGTTAAGGGGCTTTTTATTTAAAGAGAACATTTGTGCCAATTGTTGCAATCTGCACACGGAGTTTCTGTGCACTTGTGCAATAATTAGCACTACAGTATATCTGTTTTCTGGCTTACGACCTTCATGTGAGCACATGATAACTACACTAATTATTACTCCTTTGTAACTACAATGGTCAGTTTCCATGAAGCTGTGATGGAGAATATAGCCCCCAATTCAGTGGTAACTCCTACTGTAGTTAGGTCAATGGCAGTTAGCGGTGGATAGGGGTCATAACCGGCATCGCTGCTTAATGAATAGTGGTCATTGTGCTGGTAATGAGTGGTTATATTTTTTGTGTATTAAACAAAAGCCATGTTATGTGAAATTAATATCAGGTATGACTAACCTGCTTCCTCCTCTGTCTCCCCAGGGTCAATGTCAAGATCTCCCTCCATGTCAAATATCGCATCTGGATAAAGAATTCCATGGAGCCTCCTCTCCATTGGCATCATCTCAACAATTTTAGGTCCCCTACCTTTAGTTCCAGCTGAATGTCACTTGACTTAGCAGCTTTCACTGGCCTTTTTAGGTCAGAATATCTTTGGTAGAGGTTTCAACTACATATCGGAATGCACATTGATAGCCTGACATCCAAAACCTATGCCAAACTAAGTGTACTTTACAGGAACAAATCCTCCCTAAGTGTGCTGGTCAGAAAGCGTATCGCACAGAAGATGCTAATGCCAATTATCAACTATGGAGACATAGTATATGGCTCAGCACCCCAAACCCACCTTAGCAAACATGACACCCTCTACAATTCAATATGCCGTTTTGTTCTACAATGCAACTACAACACACATCACTGCGAAATGCTCAAATAACTAGATTGGTCATCACTCGAGTCTAGGCGCAAAGTTCATCTTTCCTGTCTTGCCTTCAAATACTTTCTGGGCAAGCTACCCATCTATCTGAACAAGCTCCTCACCCCTACCACATGCAGCACGTATCATCTGAGATCAGGCTCCAAAACATTGTTCATGGTCCCAAGGCTCAACAAAGTATCCGGCCGCTCCTCCTTCTCTTACCGTGCACACCAAAACTGGAACAACCTACCGGAGACTCTCACATCCACCACCACTTTAAGTTCTTTCAAAACTAAAGCTGTCTCACATTTTAATCTGGTCTGTAACTGTTTCATAAGCCTATAATATATTTTTTCTTTAACTGTGCATGCAATGTCTTGTATATAATGTATACCCTGTTCATTTATGTAACTATATTTGTAACCATGTATTATTTGTCTTAACTCTGTGCCCAGGACATACTTGAAAACGAGAGGTAACTCTCAATGTATTACTTCCTGGTAAAACATTTTTATAAATAAATAAATAAAATAAATATCTTTTCTCCCATATACAATTTTTTTCAGACATGTTTTTTCTTGCTGCCAGGTTGCCAATAGATGGCACATTGCCCCAGTAGAATGTGGTGTGGAAACTTAAAATTTGCGCCACCCCTCCCTCCTCTCACTTACCAGGCTTAGCGGTGGAAGCGGCACAGCGGGAGCAGAGCAGCACAGGAGTCAGGGAGCAGAGCGGCAGTAAAAGTTGATGTCATCCGAGGAAAGGGGTTGAGACAGAGGGCGGCGGTGGCTTGGCTGTGGCAGACGAAGACATCCAATCGGAGCAGGTGCACAGGCGACGACGGGGGGGTATGCGCGGTAACACCGGTGTCTGAGGTGGGGCGCCTGTGTTACAGCACGTACCTCCCCTGCCGTCTCCTGTGCTCCTGCTCCGATCGGATGTCTTCGCCTGCCACAGCCAAGCCACCGCCGCCCGCTGTCTCAACGTCTTTCCTCCGCTGACATCATCTTCCATGCGCCCTTAGGACCTTTGCACCCTAAGCAACCGCCTAGCTTCGCCTAATGGCCAGACCGGCCCTGTGGGCTCCTCACTAATCCTCACTATCTGTAACTAGTATGATGGAGTATTAATAGCTTTTAACATTTTAGAAAATATATTACATTATTTTTATCTTCCAACATTAATTGTTTTTTAAAGGTTTTTTTTTCAAATAAATATTACAGGATGCTCTTTTGTACGGAATACCATTACAGTTTTGAACAGTTGAAGTATAAATTTTGCTATTACCACTTTTCAGATTATGATGAAATGTTGTAAATTGTGAAATAATCTTCAATTCAAAGTTCTGATCTACGATTTTAGAGTTGATTATAAAAGGATTAGATATAATCAACTATCCTGGTGCACAGGCAGAAGTGAGGTGGCATCCGTGGATAGGAGCATTTCCATGAGCCCTCCAGTCAGCTGATGTCTGTGCAGAAGAATCCTGTTCCTCTCCTCTAATTACACTGTGAATTAGTGATTACCATAGGTTAGGCCCAGAATGTATTACTGCACTATCATTAAGTAGCTGAGGGAGTGTGGAAAAATAAAAGCCACAGCTGCAACATCTCTGATCCCTCTGTACTGGGGAGAGAGGGAGAGCAGTCTGATGGTGATCGTGGCATTTAGGGGCAACCAGTTAATGACTACAGGCCCACATGCATCCCCTGGAATAACTAGCCACCAATACTATACCACTGATTTTACATCCTCCCTATCCGTCCATTTTTCCTGCCCCTTTGTCTTTGTAATGATCTCTACCTTCCTGTGTCAGTATTATTGTATGTTGTGTCTGAAGACTTTCTTTGTGGAAAAAAGTTATATCTGTGGCGCTCTGCACTATTATATATTAAACGTTTCTATTAAATAATAAGGATGTTATACAACCAGTATCACGGATATCGCCCGTCCATATAGATGCTCCACGTGATGTAGGTGAACATGTAAATATAAAAAATCAAATCATAGCATAATACTGCTAGACAAATATACAAACAACATACAACACTAGACAAACGCTGAGAACAAC
>WSYH01002175.1:422-94121 GCA_036426205.1 Ascaphus truei | reverse complement strand
CACCCAGTCAGTCATTCAGTCACCCACCCAGTCAGTCATTCAGTCACCCACCCAGTCAGTCACCCACCCAGTCAAGTCAGTCAAGTCAGTCAGTCACCCACCCACCCAGTCAGTCACCCAAGTCAGTCACCCACCCCGTCAGTCACTCACCCACCCAGTCAGTCACCCACCCAGTCAGTCAGTCACGCAAAACACCCAGTCAGTCACCCACCCACCCAGTCAGTCACCCAGTCAGTCAAAGTCAGTCACCCAGTCAGTCAAAGTCAGTCACCCAGTCAGTCAAAGTCAGTCAAGTGTCACCCACCCCGTCAGTCACCCACCCAGTCAGTCACCCACCCAGTCAGTCAGTCACGCAAAACACCCACCCAGTCAGTCACCCACCCACCCAGTCAGTCAGTCATCCACCCAGTCAGTCACCCACCCACCCAGTCAGTCAGTCACCCAGTCAGTCACCCACACAGTCACCGAGAAACCCAGTCACGAGAACCCAGTCACCGAGGTCCGCCCGCCGACCCAGTCACCGAGGCCCGAAGTCACCGAGGCCCAAAAGACACGAGGTCCGAACGCCCACCTACCTAGTCACCGAGGCCCGAAGTCGCGAGGCCCACACAGTCACCGAGGCCCATAGGCCCACCCACCCAGTCACCGAGGCCCGCCCGCCCAACCACTTAGTCACCGAGGCCCAAGTGTCACTGAGAACCCAGTTACCGAGGACCGCGTGCCAACCCAACCAGTCACCGAGGCCCGCTCGCCCACCCACCCAGTCACCGAGGACCGCCCACCCACCCAGTCACCGAGAAGTGTCACTGAGGCCCAAAGTCACCGGGGTAAATAGCAGTCAGGTACTCACTCAGAGTCCATGGTGAAAAGGAAGTGAGGGGCAAGGGTTACACTAGAAGTGAAGTGAGACTAATCTAACTGTCAGCAAGGACAGGGGGGTAGGAATAGCCCACTCTCAGCTAGGAGAATAGGGGATTGCAGACAACCAACACTGACTAGGGCTGTGTAAACAACATGTAACAATAATGTTGCCTTTTCACATACAGCTAGCTGCTGGGACAGGGAAAATAGCAGGCAGCTAAACTAGGGAGACATGAATCCTACGAGCTGCAAAGGGAGACAGAGAAATGTAAAATCCTGTTCCACGACACTCTTCCTCCCACCCATGAGGGGATGGGAGGGAAGAGGAGTAGGCCTGAGTCAGGGCTCTGACTATGAGTAGAAAGAGTAACAGGAGATGTTGAAGCTACAGCTATGAAGAATGCCTGTTTCTGTCATGTTGAGCTGCCTGCAATAAACCATCAGAAAATGACAATGATGTAACTGTCCCTGTTGTATACAGAAGAAAAAAAAAAAGGGAATATCGGCGCCAATAATTGATTGTTATTTAAAGAAAATCCAAACCATGACAGTGTGCAGTCCAACTGAAGTCCTTACGACACAGGCAAAAGACCTAAAAAATAAATATATTACAAGAAAGTACCCAGAGAGCCTCATAGATGAGGCAATTGAACAAGTTAATAATATACAAAGGGATACTTTGCTTAAATATAATAATAAGAGAAAGGACACGACAGAGAGGTATAATAAACAAGTTGTATTTATTACTCAGTATAACGAGATGGCACCTAAGATTAAACAGATTATAAACAAGTATTGGCCCATTTTGTTGAAAGATGAAGTTTTTGTGGATATTCTCCCAAAAAAAACAAACGTCATTCACAAAGGCTAATAATCTAAAATCTAAATTAGCCCCCAGCTGCCCTGTCAAGCAACAAAAACAGAAACAGACAGGGAGTTTAAAGGGTTTCTTTTCTTGTGCGAAATGTGTGGCCTGTTCCTTTAGTATGAATGCTAGACATTTCACATCCACTGTCACCTCTAGGAGCTATCCCATTAAAACATTTATAAACTGCCAATCAACATTTGTTATATACTTGCTGCAATGCCCTTGTGGCCTGCAGTATATTGGCAGAACAGGGAGAACTTTTAAGAGACGTATTTATGAGCACATATATAATATCAGAAAGGGACTGGTCACACATAGTGTCTCTCACCATTTTCTTCTGTGTCATAACAAAAACCCTACAGGTTTGCGGTGTCAGGCTATTGAGGAGATCTTTGTCGATCCACGAGGGGGGAGTAGACTCAATCATGCCAGTATGCGGGAAGCATACTGGATTTATGAATTGAAAACACTGTCTCCGAGAGGGTTGAACATAGACTTTGAACTCAAGGCCTTTTTATAATATATTGAGATTATTCTAGGAGAGCTGCATTCTTTATTTTTTTTTTAATTTTTATATATTTCATGTTTTTAATGTTTTATTGTTTGCATATATTAATGTTGTCATTTGTTGTTCATTGTCATGTATCTAGCTAGGCTTGTTCTTGTGCTACCCTGATTTTGGCAATTATGAGGTTAAAGATAATTCTGACCATTTAATTAGCCAATTGAAAGCATGGACTGGGTGTATATATACCATGAAGCCCTAGGGGTAGTCACATCCCTTGAAGAAGTGCGTGCATGCGCACGAAACGCGTCGGGAAGATTCTTTGTATCTTAGAAGCTGAGTTTTGGTCTGTGGAGGACGTTGCACAGCAGCAGTTTGAGCCGTGGGGGACGAGAAGTGAGAGAGGGACATCGGGAGTACCTTAGGGCGTGACGTCACATCCGCCCGGAAGCCCTGGAGTTCGAGTGACTCGTGCGCTCCAACCTACCATCCCCTCCACGTAGAGACACCCGTGAGAGAGCTCCGGTCGCCATCTTTGGCATAACATCTATGTGAATCCAGTTCCACTGCCTGTATACATCTAACATCGTGTGAGAAGGGTTACAATTTTTCCCCTCCGGATTGGTGTGTGCCAGCCACCCTCCCACACCCAGCTATAGTAGTTGTTTAATAAATAGCTTTTTTAATCATTATATAGCCTTGCTAGTGTTGTTTTCATCTGTTCTGTTTGTCATGTGTTGTTAGTCTGTTCATGTTTTTATGTTTGCATTGACATACTGCACCATAATCTGTTTCTTTTCTTTTCCCCTTTTATATTGCACTGCATTTTGATGAGAATTGTCAGCTCACTTCCATATCATCAACCTATTTAAGGACTTCAGTTGGACTGCACACTGTCATGGTTTGGATTTTCTTTAAATAACAATCAATTATTGGCGCCGATATTCCCTTTTTTTCCTTCTGTATGCTTTTTGATTGACTGTACTGTTAGTTTTTGTCTGGCTGCCAGTATTTTTATATTTTCACCTTATAACTAATTAGGTAAATATTTCACGTTTGTTCTGTAGCGCTGTTTTGCACCGTCTTTTTTTGTTATGTGTCCCTGTTGTATGGAGCAATGTCAGTAGGGGCCCATCCCATCCAATTAGATTGTAAGCTCCTCGGGGCAGGGACTTCTCTTCCTTAATGTTATGTTTGTCTAAAGCACTTATTCCCATGATCTGTTATTTATATTATCTGTTATTTATTCGATTACCACATGTATTACTACTGTGAAGCGCTATGTACATTAATGGCGCTATATAAATAAAGACATACAATACAATACAACACCCACATAGGATTCCTGCTGTCTGGAGGCGCTGCACCCACTGATAACAAGGTAACTTGTCCCTCCTGTCCTGTTTCTCCCATATTTATTTCTGCCCTAATCTCACCCTTCTACCATTAGAAGGCACCTGGTATCTATGCCTCACCTGCAACATATCTCCCTCCTACCAACAAGCAGCTCTGCATGTAGTACTTACATGCGTTAAGGTCTCTCTGCCAACATTTGCCACTCACCATCACTGATACAAATTAACCAGACATAGAACAAAAGGAGGTCTGACATGTGTGAACATTATTTGCACTTTTATTTCATAACAGCAATTGGATATCTTGGTATCCAGTATGATTGTACTATATGTGACATGCAAACACCTCATCTGTGCATCAGTGGTGTCTCTTTCCTGGATTAGGATATGATAACTTTTACCTCCTCATTATCTGCTGCATGTGTGTACATAGGTACCCATTCCTGTACCTCTGAATAACCATTATTATTATGGTAATGTTTGGGGCAGGTTCACTTACCTACTGGAGGTCAGCCTAGCCTGTTATAAAGAAGGCTGGCACTCAAGATATTGCGCATGCGCATTACGATGACCAGGCTAACTTAGGGTTAGATAAACAGCAAGCGCCGCTATAAATACCATGGTCCACCCGCAGGACTCCCCTTCCGACTGTAGCCTTGACAAAGCGTTCAGCGAAACGCGCGCATCGGCCCCTCGTCCATACGTGCACGAGCAGGGCTCCAGTATTGCACTCGCAGTCTCAATGTACTAACGCTAACATCTGCGCAGCTCTGCTCACAGCACTCATTGATAGCTGTGGTCTGTTCCGATGAACAGACACAGCCCTTATCACTCAAAAGGGGTTAAGTTTCAATAGAATCGAATCTATAGCTTTAGACTCTTATAATTTCATAGGACAGTGATTTGTTACCACCTAGCAGCAGTATAAACGTTATAGGGTTATAGAGCAGTCTTTACCACTATAAAGCATTACAGCACAAGCACTGCTATCCCTGGGTTCAGAGACCCTTCCAAAGGGTTGCTAAGGTTTACACTGCTATCTATATTTAGGTGTCCTCTCATGGGGAGTTTTTCACACAACTCACAACTCCTTAGGTGCTCTCACAATACCTTGGGTATTATGCCGGTATACCATTTAGTGGAGTGTTACTGTTTAGCTGTAGCGGGGGTTCCTCTCCAATTCTCACCTCAATTTCTATGTTCTCTCTTCTCAGAAGTACAGGTCATTTAGTTCATCTTTTGGCCAAAACATATCAAGCTGCAACCACGTCAAGGTTAGCCCCCCTCAGCAGGTCCCTACACTACCAACGCTATACTCTGTGTTTTGTATTTCTTTCTCTACATAGATGTCATGGAACAAGAACTACATTTCTGACTCACCCCCCTCTCTCCTTTGCAGCTTCTGCCTGTCAGATCGTATTCCCAGCTGCATGGAGTTTGCACACATATACTGTGCCTGTGTAACTTGCAACAATGTTGCATTTCTTGCCTCCGAGCATGGAATCAGTGAGCTGCTACTGCAGTTTCTGAGATCCTCATCAGAATGGGCTAGTCTGCCCCCCCTCCTGTTTGTTCAGATATAGTCTGCCCCTAGACTATTCCTTTACCCACACTGCCCTTCACTTCCTTTTCCACCCTGGAGACAGTGAGTAAAGAACCCCTTCTCTGTTCATCCCCCATGGTGAGGCCATCTCTTTTTACCGGTTTCTAACTAATAATCACCACTACATACCATCCACAAGTATCTGTATCCTGCTGCCTTTTCCCAATAAAGTGGAGGAAATATTACAGGGCTTGGAGTGATTTAAAAGGGAACTGTGTTAAAGCTTGTCACGGTAGCTTGTGACAGGTTGTAATTTACACCAAAACTATATATAAATATATATATACCTGGGTTTGAACTGGGACGAGACTTAAGATATAATAAAGTGATTTTATTCCTTGATAAAGGTGAACACAGCAGATATGTACAAATAACAGGCAAAATATAGACACTTACGTAAAGATTATGGCAAGAAAGCCATCAGGATTAGAGACTGGCCACTTCTCCCATATTTCAGTTGACATCACAGCAAAACAGGCAGGATACATGCATGCATGAAGATCATTTGCATGAAGAACTATGAAGAACTTTGCATGAACAACAATGGGTAAAAGGTGGTTCTGACTTATATATCATTTTAACCCCCTCTTTCCCAGATACGGCGCCGTGCCGTCTAGCAAAAAGTCCCTTTGAAGCTTTTGAAGCTCAGTTTGGACGTCCAGGGTCCAGTGTGAAAAGTCACACTTTCTCTGGTTAGTTCCTTTTGTCCGTTGGGCCAAGCATAAGCAATTAGCAATTTAGCCTTTAGACCAGGCAATGTAAATTCTAGCCCTTCCTGCTCATTATCATAGCAGGGGGCTGCAGTTTCTCAGAACTCAACCAAAATTTCATATTTACTGCAAATCATTGCATAACTTCCGTTCCGTAATACACACAGTCAGGTGAGATATATTAATACAATCCTTGACACCTGACGCTCGCAGAGAGACCCTACATTACAGTGTAATATGAAAATTAATAGAGATATTAATATCTGGCAGCCACTAAGGGCCAGATATTAAGTGTTTGTAACGGTTGGTGGCGGGGAAGTCCCACGAATACAAATATGTAGGTCTTAGCCTGTTCATCCAAGGACATCTCATAGTATTCTTATATTTAATAAGGTTACTCATTTTGATATCCTTCTTGGGTAGCTCCACCCCTACCCCCATCAATAAAACCTTTTGAAGTAGGCTTGTAGCTTTTCGCATAACCAACTAGGTAATTACCTGTTGATCCTTCCTGGGTCTTGCATAAACAATTAGGGCATTACCTTTTGCTCACTGGTGCTATGTGTCACACCTAAGCCCAGACCTCCTTAATCAGAGGCCTTTGTTAGTGTGAGTTATAATGTTCACAATCCACACTAGCTGCCTGCAAACAGGTATTAACATACTGTACACTAAAAAAAAACCTTTTGCTTTTCAAATTCAACTTCAATTAAGCCTTTTGAAGTCCAGATTCTCTGAAAAGACACAATACCGGGGTATTTTCTTAAACTGTAGTTTATCAACCCCTTAAGTCCCAGTGTGTGTGTTATGCAGACACTGATTAACCAGACATTACAATGGAACAGGGGAACAGGGGAAACTACATTTTCATGTTATAACAAGGGTTAAATCACATTTCTGGGCCTCAGCCCAGTTAACCCCTTGTCTCCCTGGTGAGGTTAGAGGGGGGCCCTTGGGGGGTAACCCCGTTAATCCCGGGCCAAACCCTCCCTACCGTCACACCTCCCCGGCTCAATGGGGCCCTGGTGCCTCAGTCGCCTCCCCCAGGCACTGGGGTACCACTGGCGCCCTTGACGCCCTCAATACGTCCTGAGGGATTGGCCTGGCAAAATTGTCCTCCGGCATTGACCAGTACACCGTGGATTGTAAAGTCCAGATCCTGCAACGCCGGGCATTCTCCTTTGCCTCCCTCTGCCCCCCACCCAGTGCCTTGTGAACCAAGTCCATGGTGAAAGGGGCTCATGTGCAGACTATGCTGCACATTGCCCAGAAACTGGCATGTCTCTGCACCAACAGGAGACCAGCTATCGAGCACAGACCGTCGCTTTCCTGTCAACCAAGTCTGGGAAAGGGTTATGTCACCATTCTGTAGGGACCCTACCTGCCCTGGCTCTGTGCCATCCTGTAGCTGCTCCGCTATACTCCTGACTCTCCTCCCTGGCTGCCTATCTACCCACAGCCCTTCCTCTGGGAACCCTGGGGAATCTGTCAGGGGGGTCACTCCTGGCCCGTCAGAGCAAGGGACTTTCTGCCTACCCAGCCTATCCCTAGCTTCTGCCAGCTGCCTGACAACCCACTGACCTATCTCCCCCTGCTTCCCAGGGTCTCTCTGCCTAGCCTCCCCTAGGCCCAGCACCTCAGCCCCCTGCCAATGTTATACTGCGATTACAGTATGTGCCATGTGAGACCTACATTAGAATTAAAAAACAGACATATATAGATATAGATATATAGAGAGAGAGAGAGAGAGAGAGAATATAAAAATATGACGTGCAAATATATATCTATAACTACATGGGCTTGGTTCTGCTAATGAAATAGGGGTGGGATGGGTAAGCTTAATCTAAGAGAGGGGGCACATATTAGCAGAACCAAGCCCAATAATGTGAGTGTAGGATAGATATCTATTTGCCACGTCATATTTTTATTAATATAATATCATATATTTAATATATATAGTATATATCATCATATAATATATATATATACTATATATATATTTAATATATATATATAATGTCTGTTTTTAATTCTAAATCGTAGGTCTCACATGGCAATACTGTAATCGCAGTTATCACATGGCAGTGCTAGGGACCTGCCTGAGGGTTAACCTTGACGATGGCGTTTCAGGGAGCTTTTACATCTTTTGGCCAAAGATTGAACTAAATGACCCATATTATGAGAAGAAAAAAACATATAGAAATTAGAGTAATGATTTTGTCACAATGTATATGTGCAATTGGAGGACTATTTATTACAGTGTCACTTATTCTTAGAACTACTTCCCTACTCTTCACTCCCACCTGTAAAATTCCTATGCATGCCCCTACCTCTGGCAAGGCCCGACCCTTCAGTGTGTATTCTAGAACTGATCATGCACTCTGACCCATGAGGCAGGTGATCCCAGCCTCCTCAAATCTGTCCCAACAGCCACCAACAGAAAGCCGCACAGGTCGTGGATGGGGAAGGTGGGTGGTCTCGTAGTTCCTGGGTGACGGCTATGATGTGCCACCCGGCATATAAAATGAGGCAGCAATCACCAGCAGAGATTAGTCACTAGCTCGAGGGAGAGAACGCCTGCCGGTCACATATTGAAATCGCTTTACCTTACGGTGGGATTACTTGTGCTGTAGACTGAGCCACATTCAATACCAATATGTCCTCCTTAGCCTAGTTGTGCTCTCCGTGGTCAGGGGAGATGCCCATCCACTATGCGTGAAGTCCTGCGTGGCCGCATACACAGTTATAGCAGACCCAGAAAATGCTGTGACTAAATGTTCACCGTATAACTTTGACCTGTGATACAGTTGCCATCTCTGCCGAGCATATGGGCATGTGGATGTCGTGAATCAGTACGCCGTCCCGGGAGTAGTTCTATAGACTTTGCGTCTAACCTCTAGCAGCTCGATTAGGTACTACGGACGTAGTGTCTGCCACTGAGCCTCCGTTAGAAAACCACGTACAACTAATGCTACCGCAGAACACGCCGCTGTTTGCTGTGGTGTGATGTTGTAGAGCATTATGATAATGAAAGTCCCTACTCTTACCCCGTGTACAGTGATCTGCACACGTTATGAGGAAAGCCCATCGCCAGTGGGAATCAGACTTCCGGGGGGATTCTGCTATGGCCGTCAGCTGTGAGCAAAACCGTTGATACTCTACAATTGATTATTTATTTATTATTCAAATATTTTAACCAGGAAGTACGAATTGTGAGAGCACTTAGTTACCTCTCGTTTCAAGTATTGTCTAGACCGACACAGAGTAAAACAATAATACATGGTTACAATACAGCTTCACCATAATTATGAACAGGCGTATACAAATTATAGACAAGAACATTGCCGTGGTCGTCCTTCAGTTGGTGAAATTAGCCACCACATCATTATTTGTACACTATAAAAACATTCTGCTTGTTTTACCTATATCTTTATACAGACAGGATCAACAAGTCCACATACACGAGTAAAGCCTTGAGAAAGTGGGAAGCATGAAGGGGGGGGAGGCTGTCTACAAGGTAAAACAGTATTCGCGCAATACTAAGCAAGCCTATTTTGTTATTTGTAACGTTACTTGATACCCTGTCCTCAGTGTCATCACATCTTAGTTTGTACTGTCTTGTCCCTGTTGTGTAGTTACATCATTTGGTCTTGCTCCTTCTGAAGCCATGCATAGAAAGTATAGCCTGACTCAGTTAAAGATTGGTTTTGCTAACTACCGTAATTATATGTTGATACCAGACTTTGCGCCAGCTGCCAAAGGAAAGACGCATGCAATGAAACCTTGAGTTACTACAGGCGCAAATAGCAGATGAGATCACAGTAGAAAACAATTGTTATCACATTTCAGCTGAGATCGAGTAGGCAGCCATATCTCACATACACCCCCTTACAGAATGCCCACAAACATAGACAGCCCCAAAAATGTGACATGTAGGGCGAAATGGTTACTGAGCTTGCATAAGATTTTCATAGCCGATTTGTTCATAATTCATTGTTTTTCATATTATAAAGTATGTGATTTATATGACGTAGAAAAGAAGTCACCCCATAACAGAGGTCTGTGAAACTTTAGTTATTATTGACTATAAATATGTTGCAATGTAGCAGTGTTTTGTACAGTACAGTAAGTCATACCTAAGACCGTCTACCATCCAATGGGTGACACCTGATGTCATTAAGTAAACTCATTTGGTAATACTGAATTTTTGTCTGTATATTTTACAGCTTAACACCCTAATCATTGTCATTTCTTCACCCCAGAGGGGAATGGATATTCCTGATAGCATAAGTCTGACTATATAATTTTTTTCTTGCCACTTTAGTTGTATGAGAAACTTTATTAGATTTGTACTATATTTATTGGCCGCGCATAGTTTTGGTTTATGACTGACCTCTGCTAGCGATGAACAACACAGATATTGTAGACACTAAATTTTACCCTGTACAGCACTGCATACACCTCACTCATTCAACACTATACTGACAAATATCACTTATTTCCTCTTCTCTATTGTCTGTAGCCAGGGTAACGTTCGCGTGTGAATGGCACTCTCCGATAGCATAACACAGTTTCCCTTTTAAATCACTCCAATCCCTCGTCTAATTTCCTCACTTTATGAACGGAAAAGGCGAGCAGGATACAGATCAATTGAATGAGATGGTAATTGTCGCGGGATTATTAAGTTAGAGAAAACGGTTATAAAAAAGATACCGACCCTCCACCATCGCGGGGCAATGAAAGAGAAGGGTCTTACTCACGTCTCCAGCGGTGGAAAAGGAATGTGAAGGGCAGTGTGGGCCATAAAGGAATAGTCTAGGACGAGCCAGACTATACTCTGAACAAAATGAGAGGGGGGGCAGACTAGACCCATTCTGATGAGGATCCAGAAACTGCAGATACAGGTCTCAATGATTCATAGCTCGAGGGCAAGAAATGCACATTGTTGAGTTACACTAGGCACAGTATATGTAGTTGCAACTCCCATGCCAGATGAGGAATACGATCTGCCAGGCAGAATGCTGCAAAGAGACGAGAGAGGGGGTGTAGAGTCAGAAATGTATAGTCTTAGATTCCTCGACAACTACCCCGTCTGGATATCTGTTGATCACCACATATAACATGCTTATGTAGGAAATAGTAGCAATGCCCCCCCCCAACATTAACATAACAATCAAAGTCAATATTCTAGCTAGCGAGGTGAGTGATACCGAGGCCCTGAGTGGTCAACACTGGCGTTTTAAAGTTATTGGGGCCAAACCTTCCAGTTAAGAGAAGGCCGGAGCTGGGTCGGCAGCCACCAGCTATTGGTTAGCTTGCATTGCAACACAAGTGTTCCTTGTAAGGTCTATGGCACTGTTTCCTTTTAGCCTTGTGATGAGACAGTCCCTTCTGCACTCATGATAGTTCTCTACAGAGTGCAGCCACCTCGTGGTGTGACAGTCATGGTAAGTTGTTCAACCTATAACCTGGACGTCTTGTGAGCCGGGAGGAGATTAGGAGACATGGCTTTTTGTTCCTGCGGAAGCGGTATCAATGTCCCTGCGAGGACTGGTGTCGAATCTAAGTCAGAAAGAGGCGGCGTCGTTCAGGGAAGACTCCCTGAAGCTGAGCCGCTAGGCTTGATGCAACATTACCCGATATTGATCGGGTATCCTGAGGGATAGAGTAGCCCAGCCGTGATTGCCGATTTTTTTTTTTTTGGTAGTGCGATTTATTTTGCTACACAGTGTCTGACCGAGGGATGTAATGTGACTAACCATGGCACAATGCTGCAGGTGATTTTAAAGAATAAAGAAAAGTCATTGTTTTGATTTATGCATACGTTGTATGTGCTTTCTAATGGGATCGCAAATAATCTATTATCCATATCTGCAGATAATAGTTATGTGTACTGCACATGTATGTACTGTAGTGTTGGGTGGCAGGTGGCGGAGGCATTGGGGGGACGCCGCGGAAGACACAACCTGGTTGGAACCATGGCCATGGCGCGGGACCACCCGCAAGGCCTCCAGACCCCTCTTTGGAAACATGGGGTGCTGGGCTACGTAGGTCTGCGAGGTGACCCGTCAGCGCGCCACGGGGTGAAATAGGGGTGGGATGGGTAAGCTTAATCTAAGAGAGGGGGCACATGCCTCCCTACAATACACAATTAGACATACACAATCTTAGCGAGCCCCAAACCCACAGTATTATATATGTATGTATTTAATTGTGCCAACTACAGCGCTACTGGGAAAGTGACCTGCAATATAAAATATTAAACAAAGAAGCCCCATTGCAGGCCCAATATGGCAAATTATTTCGTCTATTTCTGTGTTTTCTTCTCAGAAGTATGGGTCATTTAGTTCATCTTTTGGCCAAAACATATCAAGCTGCAACCACGTCAAGGTAGACCCTCTCTGCAGGTCCCTACACTGCGCTATACGGTGTGCTGTGTATTTCCCTCTCTACATAGAAAGATGTACTGTATAGTCGGTAGTGTTGAATGGGTGACTGCATGCAGTGCCTACAGGGTTACAATGTGGGCATATTAAATAGACTGTCAGCTACAGAGCAGAAAATGCCCTAATAAATATAGTAAAATCTTAATATATACATAAAGTGTTACAGATGAATCAGACTGCTCTCCTCAGTGACTGCTCTTACCCGCGTGTGCTTGGACTTACTCATCCGGTCTATTAATTAACAAGGAGACGAAGCAGAGTAAAAAGATTTTAATCAAAGTAAAGATATCGATCTGGTGGCAATTTCTGCACGCGCGATCGCGTTCCAGCTGTGCTGTAAACATATACACACACCGTGGTTTACTCCTGTATACCGGCCGGGTCACGGAGCCGTGTGTATATATTTCTAGCTGAAGTAAAGAAGTTACAAGCCTCGGTGTAGAAATCAGATCTGGTGTTCACCAATGTGTAGAGACGCCTCCCGTAGGTGCACAGCTGTGCGACATCCGCCAGTGAGATGCTTCGGCAATCGGTTATTATCTTTCTCACCAAGGAACATATATCATAACCAAGCCACGCGGCACGCAGTAACAGCATGCACATGCGACAAGCGGACGACCACATAACGACGACGTCTCCCTGCCAGCCGGTTGCTGCTGGGATCATCGGGGCCATCTCGTTGTTCATCCGTCGATCGGTTATTATATATCCCACCAAGGAATATATACCGCAACCAAGGCGCGCGGCGGGCAGCAACGGCGTGCGCATGGGCCAAGCGGACGACCATATAATGACGACGTCTCCCTGCCAGCCGGTTGCTGCTGGGATCACCTGTGTCATGTTGTTTAATGCCCTCCGAGGTATTATGTAAACCACGTAGTCGCCGCCGTGAAATACGTTACCGACACGTGGAGAATCGTTGAGCGGCCTCGGCCTGAGATGCAGGGGGGGTGATGTGAGATGCAGGGGGGGTGATGTGAGATGTGTGCCGTGTGCCGTGTGCCGTGTGCCGTGTGCCGTGACTTTCCCGCCGGTGGGTCTGCACTTTTATGTGCATCAGCTAGCCCCGCCCCCAAGAAACCAAACACCCTTTCCCGCCCCCAGGAAACCAAACGCCCCACCCCAGTGCAGCTTTCTGATTGGTTGCGTAGGGATAGATTTGGCAGGTTTCTAAGGGAGCCTCTGAGAGCATTGAGGGGAAGTGGGAGTGGCTAGGATCACCCCACCTGTCAGAGGAGGGCACAGATTATTCTAGAATAAGGATGGGTTTATTTGGGTAAAATGGGCTTGGGAGGAGGAGAAACTGCTGCTGATTCTCATGTGAGCTGGGGGAGGGACTGAGGCTGCTTTTGCTGAAAACTGTGTGACCATGTGTGTCAGTGTGTGTGTGTGTGTGTGTGGGAGGAGGAGGGGAGGGGGAAAGAGAAGGAGGTAGAGGAAGGACGGGGAGGGAGAGGCGAGAGAGAAGAGGAGAGAGAGGAGGGAGAGAGAAGGAGGGAGAGGAGAGGGGGAGAGAGATCAATCTGTGGGGAGTGATGTGAGATGCAGGGGGGGGGAGGTGACGACGTCTCCTTGCCAGCCGGATGCTGCTGGGATCATCGGGGCCATGTCGTTGTTCATCCGCCGATCAGTTATTATATATCCCACCAAGGAATATATACCGCAACCAAGGCACGCGGCGGGCAGTAACAGCATGCACACGCGACAAGCGGACGACCACACGCGGCGGGCAGTAACAGCATGCACACGCGACAAGCGGACGACCACATAATGACGACGTCTCCTTGCCAGCCGGATGCTGCTGGGATCATCGGGGCCATCACGCGGCGGGCAGTAACAGCATGCACACGCGACAAGCGGACGACCACATAATGACGACGTCTCCTTGCCAGCCGGATGCTGCTCGGATCATCGGGGCCATGTCGTTGTTCATCCGCCGATCGGTTATTATATATCCCACCAAGGAATATATACTGCAACCAAGGCGCGCGGCACGCAGCAACGGCGTGCGCATGGGCCAAGCTGACGACCACATAACGACGACGTCTCCCTGCCAGCCGGTTGCTGCTGGGATCACCTGGGTCATGTTGTTTAATGCCCTCCGAGGTATTATGTAAACCACGTAGTCGCCGTCGTGAAATACATTACCGTCACGTGGAGAATCGTTGAGCGGCATCGGCCTGACTCCTCCAGAAGTAAAATAAATGTATGATGTATGCTGAATGCTGTATGCTGTATGCTGTATGCTGTATGCTGTATGCTGTATGCTGTATGCTGTGACTTTCCCGCCGGTGGGTCTGCACTTTTATGTGCATCAGCTAGCCCCGCCCCCAAGAAACCAAACACCCCACCCCAGTGCAGCTTTCTGATTGGTTGTGTGGAGATAGATTTGGCAGGTTTCTAAGGGAGCCTCTGAGAGCATTGAGGGGAAGTGGGAGTGGCTAGGATCACCCCACCTGTCAGAGGAGGGCACAGATTATTCTAGAATAAGGGCGGGTTTAAGTGGGTAAAATGGGCTTGGGAGGGGGAGAAACTGCTGCTGATTCTGCTTTTCCTTTCATGTGAGATGGGGGAGGGGGTGAGGCTGCTTTTGCTGAGAACTGTGTGACCGTGTGTGTCAGTGTGTGTGTGTGTGGGAGGAGGAGGGGAGGGGGAAAGAGAAGGAGGTAGAGGAAGGAGGGGGAGGGAGAAGCGAGAGAGAAGAGGAGAGAGAGGAGGGAGGGAGAGAGAAGGAGAGGAAAGAGAAGGAGGGAGAGGAGAGGGGGAGAGAGATGAATCTGTGGGAGGTGATGTGAGATGCAGGAGGGGTGATGCGAGATGCAGGAGGGGGGGTGATGTGAGATGCAGGAGGGGGGGATGTTCAGTCAGATAACAATTTACAGGAAGGATGTGGCCTTAATTTTACAGTTTTTAATTTCATCATTAAACCAAGAACAGGTTCAGATCAGGCTTATGGCCTTACAAAACAGAATGGCTTTAGATTACATTTTATGTGTCGTAATTAAAGAACAATGCTGTGTTTTCATCCAAGATCAGAGTGGCAAGGTACAACATGAGTCAGATAAGATAGAAGAAATTCAAGAAAGACTTAGGAAGGAAGGTGACACAGACTGGGACCCTTTGGGGCTGACTGGATTGGTAGGATCACTAGGAGCGAAATTTTTGAATGCGGTAATGTGTGTGATTGTGATACTCGTTGTCATCTATGTTTGTGTTACGTTTGTCAAAGGCATGAACCACAAATGTGCCACCCCCTCTGCAGACATAATGCCATTGTTTAGAGAACCAATCTACAGCAGTCCCTTGAAGAAAGAAGATGCCAAGTACAGTGTTCTAACTCTGGAAAATAATTTGGCTATAACGCCATACGAGACTATGACTACATTTAGCAGGCACCCTCGTGCACTGTCTTATACCCTCAAGCAGCATTATGAGATGATGGAGCACCCTTGTGACTCCCAACGTGTTTCTGGACTAAAATCATACCAATAATACTCAAAAACAATGTTTTAAAGAATCAGAGGAGGGACTGACAAAGTTGAGACATTAGGGGGTCTGGCATAACAACATAATAGCATTTAGGATGAAGCCATTTTGTGTGAATATTTCAATCCGCCATCTTGTCTTGTCTCTGTGTGTCTTAATTTCTGTGTTCCATTTCTGTATAAACAAATGTGTGAAAGAGAGAATGGAATGTTTTCGCTCTTAGCTGATTTTATTGATTCTTCCTCATCCAATCAGCGTCAAATTGAAAGTGTAAACAGGCCAAAGGTTGTGAGAACCCGTGAGATAAGAAACTGTTTCTCACACAATGTGCCAAGTGGCAGAACTGACATCACATTTAACTCCATAATGATTTTTAGCTTACATTCAGTTATTCGGTATTATTATGTATTACAAAATGACATCAGCTTTAGTATTGTTATGTATTACAAAATGAGGTAATATTTAGTGACGTGCAAGCCCCCCATAAAGGGGTGGAGCTTTAGGATTTAGGGTATAAATATATGGCATACCGTGTTATTGTTAGAGAGCTTTTTTTCAAAAGCTGTCTCCTTGTGCACTTGACTTGAATAAATTCACGTGTTATTCTGTTTCAAAATAACCTCAGACTGTGTTTTTTATTTACGTTTTTCTCACTACACACTCTAACCATAGCTATATGCTAAAATGGGCAGCAGATTTAAACCTAGAAATAAATAGGGAAGACTGGGAGGATATTTGGGAAGCAGCTTCTCAAACATCAATTTGTACCACAATAGAAGAAAACATATATAAAATCCTATTCCATTGGTACCTAACCCCGAGTAGGCTGAGCCAGATCTTCCCCGGATCCTCAGATTTGTGCTGGAGAGGATGCGGGCACAGAGGAGATATGGCTCATATCTGGTGGGAATGCCCAAAAATTCAGGGGTTCTGGATCATGATACAAACAATGATACGAGAGCTCCTGGGGGTGGAGATGGAGGTGGAGCCATTGACCCTGGTGCTGTCTAACCCAATAGAGGGCCTGCAACCCCAAGAGAAGAAAATGATAAGTCATGTCCTCACAGCAGCCCGCTGCTCGATTGCCTCAGCATGGAAAAAGGTAAACGCCCCCTCCAGGCAGACAGTATTGAGACGTATTAGAGAAATAAGATTAATGGAACTCCTCTCGGCACAATTGGGTCAAAAGGTGGATAAATTTCATAAGGTTTGGTCAGTATGGCCAGACAATTAATAAATGAATAAACTGGGTCACACAAGCCTGGAGATAATAAGACACTAGTTACTATGCCACATTGTTGTTTGGGTGTGATTACGTGATCCGTAAGGAGCAAAGTATCTATAGTAGGATCCCTAGCCAGCTGTTTATAGGAGTTCTCATCATTTAGCAAACGATACGCTTCCTAAGATAGTCAGCACGGTTTAGGAGTACCATACCTCTCCCGTGTCTGCTTGGCGGATGTATAATGTCTCCAAATAATTAAGCTCTTTAAGCTGTCCTGTCTTTCTTTAACATGTGAGATTATCATTAATGGTATAGTATCAGTTAATTACATAATCTTTTAAATTCCTGTTCAACCAGCTTGCCATAAAGCTCTATTATGGTCCTTTTGCCGCATATGGGTAAAAAAAACGATTTTGACCATCAGCTTTGTGTGTGCGTAATCTCTTTGGGAACTATCATTCCTGCCATATAACAATTCAACATGACAGGGTATTGTCATCCCTTGTGGTCTGGTCACCAACCAAATCTGGTTCTAGATCAAATTGACTCTATTCTCCTATTATCATCAGCATGAAACTGAAGATCCCACAGAGATGTTGGTTATCAGAATTCAGGGGAGTGTGCCGACGGATACTGATACTGCAGGACACTCGTAGCATCGCTGCTGTGTGCTCGATCGGTGCAGTCGCTTCCGTGACATAACCCGCCGTACACTCTCTGCAATGGTTTACAGGCAGCCAGAGGGATTGGGACTTCTCAAGAAATGGGCAGCTAGCCAGATACCATGTGTAACCCATTAAACCCTATGCATTTCAGGGCAGGCTGCGATCACTTCTATGTTCAAGAGTATCAGAATCCTACATGTTAGTTTGAATACTGTAAACACTACCCATCTGTATCCACTATTTCATGCACAGATAAAAGGAATAAGTCGAATAATTTGTACTATTTCAACTGAGTTCGAAGCATAACTAGCATATGATGCATTTGGTCTATTTTACCATCTGCCAAAGGCAGGGAAGTATAGAAAGAGTAGATTTCTGTTCCAAACCAGTTTTATTTTTTTCAAATATATCACTGTTATGATAATGTCATGAGATATTGGTATTGTTAATCCCTCTGGGGTTAAGGGGTTAATGAGCTACAATTTTAGTTAAATAGGAAATGGTGGTGGTCTTTTTTTTTTTGTTTCCATTTTTAATTGTTTTTCGAGAGAATGACATCATATTCATGTTTTGACAAACGTCTGTTACACTTCAATTTTTACAGCGAGAGAGACATTAAATCTTACATGACACCATAAATCGCATGTTTTGTTGTTTTATTTCTTACATATTTGTTTCATCTGTTTTACTCTACGGAAGTTTTGTTGTTTTGTTTTCAATTTTACATCAAATTGGGGAAGCAGAGCCGCTTCCAGACATATCTCTCTCAGAGAAATTCAAGGATAGTGAAGAAAAAGCAAAAAGAAAGGGGGGGGGGGGGGAAAGGGAATAAGAGAGAGGGGGGGTAAGTGGCCCTATTAATCCTGACATGGAAAAAGATAAACGCCCCCTCCAAGCAGACAGTATTGAGACGTATTAGGGAAATAAGATTAATGGAACTCCTCTTGGCACAATAGGGTCAAAAGGTGGATAAATTTCATAAGGTTTGATCAGTATGGCCAGACAATTAACAAATGCATAACTGGGTCACATAAGTCTGGAGACAATAAGACCCCCTCTTCCCTCCCCCCTCTCATCCTTCCTCTCCCCGCTCCCTGCCCTCTTTTTTCCTGCTTTTCTCTCCACTATCCTTGAATTTCTCCGAGAGAGATATGTCTGGAAGCGGCTGCTTCCCCAATTTGATGTAAAAATTGAAAACAAAACAACAAAACTTCCGTAGAGTAAAACCGATGAAAACAAATATGAAAGAAATGAAGGCAACAAAATGCGATTTATGGTGTCATGTAAGATTTAATATCTCTTCTCGCTGTAAAAATTTGAAGTTGTAACAGACGTTTGTCAAAACATGATATATGATGTCATTCTCTCGAAAAACAATTAAAAAATGGAAACAAAAAAAAAAAAGACACCACACATTTCTATTTAACTAAAATTGTAGCTCATTAACCCCTTAAACCCCAGAGGGATTAACAATACCCAATATCTCATGACATTATCATAACAGTGACTATATTTGAAAAAAAATAAAACTGGTTTGGAACAGAAATCTTACTCTTTCTATACGTCCCTGCCCTTTGGCAGATGGTAAAATAGACACAAATGCATCATATGCTAGTTATGCTTCGAACTCAGTTGAAATAGTTACATAATTTATTCGACTTATTCCTTTTATCTGTGCATGAAATAGTGGATACAGATGGGTAGTGTTGTATTCAAACTAACATGTAGGATTCTGATACTCTTGTAACATAGCAAGTGATCGCAGCCCTGAAATGCATAGGGTTAACGGGTTACTATGGTATCTGGCTAGCTGCCCATTTCTTGAGAAGTCCCAATCCCTCTGGCTGCCTGTAAACCATTGCAGAGAGTGTACGGCGGGTTATGTCACGGAAGCGACTGCACCGATCGAGCACACAGCAGCAGACTGCTACGAGTGTCCTGCAGTATCAGTATCCGTCGGCACACTCCCCCTGAATTCTGATAACCAAACTCTTGTGGATCTTCAGTTCATGCTGAATGATAATAGGAGAATAGAGTCAATTCTTGATCTAGAACCAGATTTGGTTGGTGACCAGACCACAAGGGATGACAATACCCTGTCTGATTTGAATTGTTAATATTTGGACAGTGATAGTCCCAAAGAGATTACGCACACAAAGCTGAGGTCAAAATCGTTTTTTTTACCCATATGCGGCAAAAGGACCATATATAGAGCTTTATGGCAAGCTGGTTGAACAGGAATTTAAAAGATTATGTAATAATAACTGATACTATACCATTAATGATAATCTCAATGTTAAAGAAAGACAGGCTCTTAAAGAGCTTAATTATTATGGAGACATTATAATCCGCCAAGCAGACACGGGAGGAGGTATGGTACTCCTAAACCGTGCTGACTATCTTAAGGAAGCGTATCGTTTGCTAAATGATGAGAACTCCTATAAACAGCTGGATAGGGATCCTACTATAGAATACCTTTGCTCCTTAAAGGATCACGTAATACAAGCCCAAACAAAAGGGATAGTATCGGCCAGGGAATTTCAGTACATATATACTACAGCTCCACGTATACTGATTATATATCAATACCGATTATATATCACATCCCAAAGATACACAAAACGTTGATCGATCAACCCGGCCGTCCCATTGTGTCTGGAATTGGTTCTATCACATTTAATTTGTCTGATTATGTTAACACTTTTTTAGCACCACTCACAGCAGCACTACCGTCATTTTTGAGAGATAGCACGGACACACTTAATTCAGATTTTGTATGGGAAGATCACATTATATGGGTTACATTGGATGTGGCGTCACTATATACCTGCATAGAACACTCCCATGGTATAGAGGCAGTCACACACTTTTTACATCAAAATTACACATTATCACTACTACAACAACAATTTATTATTGATAGCATTTTGTTTATACTTAATCACAATTATTTTTCTTTTGAGAGCACTTTCTATATCCGGACCAATGGGATGGCCATGGGTACCTGTTTTTCCCCAAATTATGCAGGGCTATTTATGGGACATTGAGAGCAAGAATTTAGAGTGGGATAATATTCGGTATTGGGCCCATATAAGGTACTTCAAAAGATATATCGATGACATCTTGCTAATTTGGTGAGGTCCCCTGGAAGATCTTATTGTCCTTATTAGGTACTGTAAGGATGAAAATAGTATATGCCAGCTTTGTTCTCTTCAGGGACCGGAAAGGTTAATGCAATATATTCCAGCTTTATTCTTCTCAGGGGACTGAAATGGTAAAAATAATATGCTAGTTTTGTCAGTTTTATATAAGCTGTTTTACTTTGTCTCAAACACGGAAAGTAAAACCACAGACTTTTCCGACACCCAGCTAATACCTGTCTTATTCTCAGAAATGGCTTTTTCAGACAGAATATGTAACCAAACGCCTGCTAACAGATCTGTACGCTCTAATTTGACTGAAAAATGAAAGCACAGGAGCGCACCAAGGTGAGAACAATTGTATTGGTCAGTAGGAAATAGCAAACAATTAATAACTTACATATAAGTAAAAAGATGTTTGACACGGCAGGACCCCTCCCTGATGGTGTACCCCCTATGTGCTTACTATGCGATCCAGACTTGGGCAGGAACCTCATGCTATTAGGATTTCCTATGGACTGATCGTTACTTCTCTTCACCAGCTGAGTATTGCCATGTCTCTCACTAGTGGTCCCTTCTCTACCTACAGGACTGGTTTATCTACTTAGGTTTTGGCACTGGCTGATATCAGTATTATCTTTAGATGGGAGCAGTACTCTACCTCCCTTTCTCTTTCAGTGCCTTACCTGTGGATGCTCACAGGCATCCTTGTATTTATGTTGTTTTTTATTCTCGGATTGACTTTCACAGGGTTTGAGAATTTTGTCTGCTTTTTTCTCCCCTGTGACTCCCCTCTGGTTATAGATTATTTTTTATGTGTGCTTAATTTGCAGTACATATAAGTTTATTTACAATATATCCTCTCCCCATTCGTTAAGTATTTATTTATTATTTAGATTTGGTGGTTAGGAGTACCTTGGGGTGTCTTTGCTATTTAGCAGATTTGTATCGTTTCATTTATTTTTTATTATTCGGTGATACATTTTCTGGCTTTCTAGTTTAGTGTTCAGTTATATCCTTTTACAACATATTTACCATCCCTTACTTGTTTAATAGGTGTTCCTGCTTACTATTGTTGTTTTGCTACCATTAGTGTGTATATGTTTTTAAATGTTACTGTGTTCTACTGTTACATAATAAAATCATTGCCATTTTTCTACTTTGACTGTGGACCCAGATTTTTGTTTCTTATTCTATTTTTTATTTTAGGCATATTGTGAGTGCTATACTTAGGGATTCTGTTAGTCTCTTTTCTGTGTTTTAATATTATCTACATCCCTTAGCACCATCAGTTCCCTTCTATATTTGTATTATGTGTTGTCTTGGTTTTGACGACTAAGATATTAAGACTGTATTTATTTTTGGGTTCTGATTTAGCCTTTAGTATATATAATGTGAGCGACTTCTTTTTGTGTGGCCGAAGCTCTCTGGTAGATGCATTTGATCACTACCAGCATGGATCCACACTTATTAAGTGAGTAGAGGAGATATTTTGGTGGCTTTTAAATCTGCAAGGAGGAAATATCTGATTATTTTGACGTTCTGTGATCTAAACTCCCAAACAAATCTTGTTTTCTAATATAACCATGAGCAGGTAAGATATGTCTTCAACTGTCATTTTCTGCCAGAAGCACCAGTAATACAACATGTATTACATTCTACCAATATCAGAGTATATGACATCAGAAGATTTCCCCATTTCTCCCCCTCCCCCCCAGCTTTACATGATGGATTTTCCTTTTCTCAATGCCAGGTTTCCCAGTGGTTGTGCCGGAGAGTTTAGAGATTAAGTCAGAGACAGACACTGAGGATAATCTGATCACAATAAAGAGTGAAATAGATTCATTTCCTGTTGGGGGTAAGTACCCTGACACCCTCAATTGTCCTTATTCAATGTGTTTAAAACGTGGCCTGAAATGTCTTCAATATTAGAGAAAATAACATTAAAATATGGATATAATTATAAGCTACAGGTTCTAATGAAAGAAAAAACACACATGATTTGTCTAAGGTTATATTGAGAATGTTATTGTTATTCAGGTTTGAGCATTGGTAGCTCCAAAAACGCCAAAATGTTTTCAGCGCTCAGATAAAAATTCGCTCGGGACTCAAAGGGTTAATATCAAAGTGAAATCAGTGACTTCTCCCCCCAGGAATCAGTATAAAGTATTTCTGTATAGTGATATCACAAGAAGAGCCCCCACTCCCAGCTTTACATGATGGATTTTCCTTTTCAAGTTGTCAGATATTCCAGTGATTGTATCAGAGTTTAAAGATTACGTTAGAGAAAGAAGAGTCAGACACAGAGGAACATCTGACCCAAATAAACAGAGCAGTCGTTTAATTTCCTATTGATGGTGAGTACAGCACAACCCCGTTATAGCGCGATCCGCTACAACGCGGATCCGTTTATAACGTGCTCTGAGCATGGCTCCCGATTTAAAAACCTCCATTTTTTTTTTTAAATATTCAATGCTTTATTGCTAACGGACACATACACACACACCCCTACACAATGTGGGAATTGATTCCTGTATAATATGGTATCATTTATAAATTATTATTTTATATGATAATTTATAAATGAAAAAATAAATAAAATAATAATTTATAATAAATTATAATGCGATCCCGGTTATAACGCGGTCTCATTCTGTGGACCCTGAGGACCGGGTTATAACGGGATTCAGCTGTACCATAAAATCCCTTTGTGTAGACAAAGGCTTTCTTGTTACAAGGAGTATGGTCCCTTTAGGAAATATTTAGGGTCAATTGCCTCTCATATGAAGTTCTCAGGCCTTCTGGGTGATCTGGAACAAGCCACATGCAGCAAAGTTAGTGCAGCAATATGGTTCTGAAAAGAGTATAGCAGTTTGAAATGTGTAGTTATTTGTCTCTGACCATCAATGGATGGGATGGAGCACATTTGGAAATAACGGGGAAAATAATCTTCAAGGGAACCTTCCCCTGTTTGACCAGTGTATTCTGTTATGCTCACATATGAATGTGAAACGTAGACCCTAAATTATATAAGATAATTCAGAAGCTTCAGACAACACAAAGAAATATGGTGAGATGTGTGTTCGGTATTGCCCAAAGAGACAGGAAAATTTTTAAATGAGTTTGAAAAGAAACAAGTCTGTTCTATTCTCACAAGGAAGAAAAATATAAAATGGCAGTGGGACTGACATCACAAATATAAGTTACATCCTTTAACAAATATTGTACTCGACTGGATTCCAAAAGATATCAAAATATTAAGACGATGACCAAAAGCTGAAGAGGAGAGCTGTGTGAGATTTAAATGATAGAGATTCATTAAGCCCTGACAATGGTCATGTTCCCTTTTTATTCCTTTTTTTTTAATACCTTTTTAAATTTTCGATAGAATTTCTCTTGTACATTAGAAGAATTTATTATATATATTATTAAGCTCGGCTAACACGGTACAGATACCTCTATCTATCTTAAGATAGATAGATGTAGAGATATCTGTACCGTGTTAGCCGAGCTTAATAATCAAAAACGAATAGACGATACTGTTCTGTGGCTAACGAAATGCTTTTATTTGTGCGAGCTTTCGAGATACACTGATCTCTTCTTCCGTATTACAATAGATAAAGCAAGAAAGGTTTAACTTAAAAACAGTGCATCTTGGATTGTTATCTGTGACTGAAACCTATCCCTCCCCCCTGTGCTGTATATAATTTTATATTTACATACACATACACACACTTGCATCAATAATGTTCAGGGACCATTTAACACCTCAAGTCATAAATCGCATACAGCCGGTTGAGCTCAGTGGACATGTTTTTTTTCATCCTCATCTATGTATGTATGTATGTATATGTAACAGGGTATGTCTCTTTATACCTGTCTTTCTCCCTGTTATGTAAGTCCCTGACAGCTGCATGCTTTAACAGGTTAAATTTTGACCCCCCTTGTGCTCCTCTTTGATGGACAGGAGTGCGGTGGTGATTCATGGCCTGTGTGCAGCCTGTCAGGGATAGGTACAGACCATGAGCCCACTCCTGCTTCCTGAGGTAGAGCTTGAGCCAAAACTTATTCAGTCTTGTTCCTGCTCTGGTGGAGAGAGGAAGAAAATAGCTGTCAGTCTTTCCTATGGCAGGATGAGCATCCTCACCCCCAGCTTCTGAGCTGGGGGAACATCTGACTCAGGAAGATGACCTTATACTATCAGGGTCAAGCACCATCCAGAGGTGGGAACACTCTGTACCCTTGCACCACTGTAAGACCATCATGCAGTGACTGCCAAATAAAGATCCAATTGTTCTATTGTACACCTGTCTGGACTGATCAGTGAGAAGGTGTGTGAGAGAGCTTCAGAGGGAACTGCTCCTGGTACTTCCAGGATACCCACTGAAGCTGGAGGCGCTGACACCGAACTAAGATGACATCAAAAGCCTTTCCTGGTCTCCACTACATCGCAGATCAGCTCAGCTCTCCTGATCCAACCAGGTTTTGCACCACACACTAGGTAGCAGAGACTGTGTAATCTCCCACAGGGGAAGGGGGAGAGAAACAGTGCTACATATATCTTTATTTATATAGCGCTTCACAGCAGTAATACACGTGACAATCATATAAATAACAAATAATACAAATAACACATAATGGGAAGAAGTGCTTCAGAAATAAAAGTGACATTTAGGAAAAGGAGACCCTACCCCGAAGCACTTACAATCTAATCATCTACTGTACTATGTATACATGTTTTTGGCTCTAATGTAGTATCCATAAAGTTTAGGTATATTGTCTCTAACCATTTCTTTTTTTTTTTTTTTTTTTAACATCTGCTTATTCAGTAAAATGCTTATCTTTTAATTAGTTCCTTCTAATTCTTTGGAACTGGCCAAAAAGGTGCAATTATATTTAAGCCTCAGTTTATATTTTTCCAAATATTAAATCTAAAAATGATTTTTTTCCACGCTCACATTAAAAGTAAAATGTACATTTCTAGCATTACAATTTTCTAAAATGTTTTTAAAAAAATCAATTAAAGGATCCCATAGCCCAGGCCTGCACAACATACGGCCCGCGGGCCGCTTGCGGCCCGCCTGGCCTCTCTGTGCGGCCCGCGATGACTCTGGCCGGGCGCCAGTTAATTAAATAAATTAAAAAAAAAGTTTAAAAAAAGGAAATATTACAGGGCTTGGAGTGATTTAAAAGGGAACTGTGTTAATGCTATCGGGAGCCATTCACACCAAACGTGACCCTGGCTACAGAAAAATAGAGAAGAGGAAATAAGTGATATTGTCAGTAGTGTTGAATGAGTGAGGTGTATGCAGTGCCTACAGGGTTAAAATGTAGGCATTAAATATGCTGTTTGTCAGCTACAGGGCAGTCAAAACCAGATATGCCCCAATAAATATAGTAACAAATCTAAAATCTATACATATAAAGTGCAAGAAAAATTATATAAGTCCCAGACTTATTGCTACAGGAAATAATCCATTCCCCCTGGGGGAAGAAATGACAATGATTAGGGTGTTAAAGCTGTAAAAATATATCAACAAAAATTCAGTATACCAAATGAGTTTATTAAGCATTCAGGTGCACACTTGGATGGAGACGGCTTAGGTATAAACTGTCTGACAAAAAAGACTGTACACAACATATTTATACCTTAATACTAAAGTTCATGTCTATTTTATGGGGTGACTTCTACGTCATTGAAAATAACAATTTATATGAAAAACAAATGAATATGAAAATCGGCTATAAATCTTATGCAAGCTCAGTAACCTTTCCCCTACATACACATTTTGGGGCCTGCTATGTTTGTGCATTCTGTAAGGGGGTGTATGTGAGATATGCCTCCTACTTGGATCTCACTCAAATGTGAGAAATTGTTTCTACTGTGATCTCACCTAATTGCGCCTGCTAGTAACTCAAGGTTTCATGCGTCTTTCCTTTGCAGCTGGCCAAAGCTGGTATCAACACTAATTACTGAGAGCAAAACATCTTTTAACCCAAGCTGCTATACTTTCATGCAGCCAGAAGACCAAATGGATGACACAGACAGGGACAAGAACAGACAAACAAAATGGCTGCTTAGATCCTAATACTGTTTACTTGAGACACCTCCCCCTCCCCCCCTATGCCCCACTTTCTCAATATTACCTGCGTGTATTTGGACTTGTTGATCCTGTCTGTAAACAAAGAATGAGAAAAAACAGAATGTTTTTATTAGTGTAGAAATACAGATGTGGTGCTAATTTCACCAACTGAAGACATCAATTGTAGAGATCACGGTTTTGCTCACAGCTGCGGCCATGGCAATAACCGGAAGTATGATCACTGCATGGGCTTTCTGCATACGTGTGCAGACACGTACACGGGGAGAGAAGGGACATCAGGTACATATGCTCAAAACACACGCACACACGTGTTCCGGAGCAGTGTGTACGTGTTTCTAACGGAGGTAATGCAGAAACGAACCTCGTAGTACAAATCGGATCTGAGGTTGACCAATTCGTAGAGACGACTCCCGGACCGTTACAGATTCACGACATCCACATGCCATATGCTCGGCAGAGTGGCAACTGTATTCACAGCCAAAGTATATACGTGAACATGTAGCACAGCATTCTGCCGCAATAACAGTGTATGCGCCACGCAGACTTCACCATAGTGGTGCTCTCCCTGCACGGAACACGGACTGCAAGGGACATATTGGTGTTGAATGTGCTCAGTCGTACAGCACAGAGTATCCACCGTAAGGTAAGCGATGCAATCATGTACCACGGTTTCCCCCGAGCGGTGACTTCTCTGCTGGTGGTGCTGCCCTTTTATTTGCCGCAGCTAGCCCCGTCGCCACGAAACCGAACCCACCTTCCCACCACCGTGCCGGCTTTCTGATTGGTGGTGTTGGGACAGATTTGGCGGGCCTGGGATCCCGCCAGTCAGAGGACATGGATCATTCTAGAATAAGGGCGGGCTTGCCAGAGAGGGGGCAGCATAGATGTTTTACAGGTGGGAGTGAGAGGAGGAAATAGTTCTGTTAGTGACAACAGTAAATAAAGTACTCCCAATGCACATTCATTGTGACAAAATCATTACTTAATTTCTATATGTTTTTTCTTCTCATAAATATGGGTCATTTAGTTCAATCTTTTGGCCAAAAGATGTTAAGTCTGCAACCCACGTCAAGGTTAACCCTCAGCAGGTCCCTACACTGCCAATGTTATACTGCGATTACAGTATGTGCCATGTGAGACCTACCATATATATATATATATATATAGAGAGAGAGAGAGAGAGAGAGAGAGAAGAACAGAGAGCGCACGTCCCATAGTGTAAAACAGTACATTTAATCAATAAAATATTAAACAAAGAAGCCCCATTGCAAGCCCAATATGGCAAATTATTTCGTCTATTTCTGTGTTTTCTTCTCAGAAGTATGGGTCATTTAGTTCATCTTTTGGCCAAAACATATCAAGCCTGCAACCACGTCAAGGTAGACCCTCTCTGCAGGTCCCTACACTGCGCTATACGGTGTGCTGTGTATTTCCCTCTCTACATAGAAAGAGTAAAGAAAACAGTGATATAGTCGGTAGTGTTGTATGGGTGACTGCATGCAGTGCCTACAGGGTTACAATGTAGGCATATTAAATAGGCTGTCAGCTACAGAGCAGAAAATGCCCTAATAAATATAGTAAAATCTTAATATATACATAAAGTGTTACAGATGAATCAGACTGCTCTCCTCAATGACTGCTATTACCCACATGTGCTTGGACTTACTCATCCGGTCTATTAATTAACAAGGAGACGAANNNNGCGAGTAAAAAGATTTTAATCAAGTAAAAAAAAAAAAAAAGATATCGATGTTGGTGGCATTCTTGCACGCGCGATCGCGTTTCAGCTGTTGTGTAAACATACACACACCAGTGGTTTTACCTGTATACCGGCCGGGTCACGGAGCCGTGTGTTATATTCTAGATGAAGTAAAGAGTTACAAACCTCGTTGTAGAAATCAGATCTGGTGTTCATCAATGTGTAGAGACACCCCCGTAGGGCACAGCTGTGCGAACCCATCCGCCAGTGATATGCTTCGCCATCGGTATTATATATCCACCAAGGAATATATCCGCACAAGCCACCATGGTGCGCCAGTACCTGCATGCACACGCGAACAAGCGGACGACCACATAACAACGACGTCTCCCTGTCAGCCGGTTGCTGCGGGATCACCTGGTCATGTTGTTGTTTATCCGCCGATCGGTTACTATATATCCACCAGGAATATATAACGCCACCAAGCCGCGCCGGCGGGCAGTAACAGCATGCACACGCGACAAGCGGACGACCACATAATGACGACGTCTTCCTGCCAGCCGGTTGCTGCTGAGATTACCGGGTATGTTGTTGTTTATCCGCCGATCGGTTATTATAATCCCACAAGGAATATATATCGCAAACCAAGGCGCACGGCACGCCGCAACGGCATGCACACGCGAGACGGCGGACGACCACATAACGACGCGTCTCCCTGCAGCGGTTGCTGCGTGGGATCACCTGGGTCATGTTGTTTAATGCCCTCCGAGGTATTATGTAAACCACTAGTCGCCGCGTGAAATACGTTACCGACACGTGGAGAATCGTTGAGCGGGGCCTCGGCCTGACTCCTCCAGAAGTAAAATAATGTATGATGTAAGATTACAGCATGCAGCAGTGACTTTCCCGCCCCAGGAACCAAACGCCCCACCCCAGTGGCAGCTTTCTGATTGGTTGCGTGGAGATAGATTTGGCAGGTTTTCTAAGGGAGCTCTGAGAGCATTGAGGGGAAGTGGGAGTGGCTAGGATCACCCCCCTGTCAGAGGAGGGCCAGATTATTCTAGAATAAGCAGGGCGGGTTTATTGGGTATAAAATGGGCTTGGGAGGGGAGAAACTGCTGCTGATCTGCTTCTCCTTTCATGTGAGATGGGGGAGGGGGGAGGCGTGCTTTTGCTGAAAAATTGTGTGACACGTGGTGTGTCAGTGTGTGTGTGTGGGAGGAGGGGGGAGGGGGAAAGAGAAGAGAGTAGAGGAAGAGAGGAGAGGAAAGAGAAGGAGGGAGAGGAGAGGGGGAGAGAGATTCAATCTGTGAGGAGTTGATGTGTGATGCAGGGGGGGGGGGTGATGTAGATGCAGGGGTGAGGTGAGGGGGGAGGTGAGTGTGTGAGATGCAGGGGGGGGGTTGATGTGAGATGCAGGGGGGGGGGTGATGTGAGATGCAGGGGGGGAGGGTGATGTGAGATGCAGGGGGGGGGGTGATGTGAGATGCAGGGAGGTGATGTGAGATGCAGGGGGGGAGGTGATGTGAGATGCAGGGGAGGTGATGTGAGATGCAGGGGGGGTGATGTGAGATGCAGGGGGGGGGGTGATTGAGATGCAGGGGGGGGAGGTTGGTGAGATGCGGGGGGGGAGGGGATGTGAGATGCAGGGGGGGGAGGTGATGTGAGATGCAGGGGGGGAGGTGATGTGAGATGCAGGGGGGGTGTGATGTGAGATGCAGGGGGGGAGGTGAGGTGAGATGCAGGGGGGAGGGATGTGAGATGCAGGGGGGGGAGGGTGATGTGAGATGCAGGGGGGGGGGGGGATGTGAGATGCAGGGGGGGGGGTGTGTGAGAGCAGGGGGGGTGATGTTTAACCAAAATCATTACAAAATATATACACATTGTTTATTCAAAAGTTATGAGAATTTTTGTTTATACCCACTGCTTTATACGTCTATTTGTGATATACCCCTGTCAAACATGTGTCATCCAGATAGGGGGTTCACCGAAATTTTAGAAATACTTAAAGGGTTCCTCCCATCAAAAAAAGGTTGGGAATCACTGCACTGAGGTATTGAATATGTACAGAAGACAGGGAGAGGTTGGTTGGTTATGTGGGAATTTAAGTTATGGTGGGTGAAAAAGGCGACAAAAAACCTCCACGTTAGCATATAGCCCAGCGGTGCGCAAACTGGTGTTGCGTGAGATTTTTTCTGGAGGGGGGGGCGCAGCGTTTACAGAGTCCCGCACTGAGAGTGCGAGGCCTCTGTAAACTACAGTACTTACCCGGCTCCAGTCACGCATCTATGACAACGCGCGTCAAATGACGCTTGCCATGGAGACGTGACGTTAAATGACTGTGGGTCACATGACCCCACAGCCGCATTTGACGCAACATTTAGAGTGAGGGGGTGGCGTGACGGGGGGGCGCAGCGCAGGGAGTTTGCGCACCGCTGATATAGCTAATAAAGAGAGAGACAGAGCTAACGGAATTTTTTCCTTACCTTACAGGATTTTTGCTTCGGATCTGCAAGCTTTTCAGTCATGATGAAGGCCTCGTGGGGATACAGCAGGCTCGCGCTGTGTAAGGACGCTCCGAGCCACCTGGCCAGCTCGCCAACCAGGATCCTGATTCCGATGCTGCGGTGCTCCTGAGGATCAGGGGGTGTCCCTGCCCAGGGCGAGATCCCAGGCGAGGTGGGGCAGTATCCCCCAGGCACCTTCCAGCGCGGACCGGGCCCCAAGCCAAGCGAGGCGTCTCCCACCAGCGCCCACTCCTTTCCCCTGCTACCTCTGCTCCCAGAGCCACCCTTTCCCCTGCTCACAGGATACTGATTACCGCCCCCCCCCCCTGCGGGCCCTGGCTCCGTCCTGCGTAGCCCCCGCCACCCGGCCAAATCCCATGACCAAGGCGTCCCGCGGGCTCCCCGCCGCCAGTCTCCCTCCCGGAAAAATGACCGGTCTCTGGCGGGGGGAAGGGAAAGGGCCGGATTCACACATTTTGCTGCCTTCCCACACTCTACAAAGAACACTGTCGGACGGGACGCAAACACGCTGCCACACATCCTGCCACTTTACAACAGTTTCACAATAATAACAATCACAAAACATTTCACCATTCCTTCCATTTTACCTCATCATTAACCTATTTTTTGAACCCGGCCGCTCCAGCATACCTCCCATTCCGCACAAACTACACCCCCGCACTCACAATTTCACAACCCGGATTGCTCCGCAGCAGCCGACATCACACTACGGGCGCCGCCCTACACACGGCTCCCGACGGAGGGAAGCGCGCGCAGGACCTCCGCCCCAAGCCAAACTCCAGGCTCCAACCCCCTCGCTACCAACGGCGGGACGGAGGGGAAAAAGCGAGCGCGGACCTCTGCCCCAGCCGCAAATCCAGGTACCTCTGCCTGCCGTCCCATACGAGGAAACAGAGGGGCAAAAATGCTAGGCTGTCAGCGCGTGGCCTCCGCCCAGCTGCCACTCTTGCCCCACGCCAAACTTCTCCGAACCCAGTCCTCCCCCGCCAGATGACACGGGAATCAGTGCCGTGATGGGTGGAACCCATACTGCAGCCAGGAACCAACACACGGCAGAGTTAATCACCCACATCTACCACCCACCCACTGTCACCCAGTACCCACGTCTCACACCCACCACGTCACCCAGTTACTCCACCCACTGTTACCACCCGACCCAGTCACCCACACACTACCCACCCAGTCACTCACCCACCCAGTCACTCAGAGTCCACTCACCCAGTTACTCCCGTACACCCAACAACACTCCACACACCTCATCCACCCATCAACCCACCCAACTCATTCACCCACTCACCCCAACCCACCACGAGGTCAAGATCAAGTCCAGTCAAGTCAAGTCAGTTTCCATCCACCCACCCCACCCATCCATTCACCCACACAACCCACCCACCCAGGTCACCCACCCACCCAGTCGAGTTCACAAGTCAGTCAGTCACCCACCACCCACCCAGTCAGTCAAGTGTCAGTCACCCACCCACCCAGTCAGTCAGTCACCTACCCACCTAGTCACCCACGCAACCAGTCAGTCACCCAAAGTCAGTCAACCACCCAGTCAGTCACCCAGCCAGTCACCCACTCAGTCAGTCAGTCACCCACCACAGTCAGTCACCAGTCCTCACCCAACACCGTCAGTCACCAGTCACCCACCCAAACTAGTCAGCACCCACCACCAGTCAAACCAGTCCCCATCCACCAGGTCAGTGACACCCACCCACCAGTCAGTCAAGTCAGTCACCACCCAGTCAGCCCCCGCCAGCCAGTCACCGTACCCACCAGTCAGTCATCCCACCCAGTCAGTCACCGCTCAGTCACCCCGTCGTCACCCACCCAGTCGGTTTGTAACAACCATCACGTCATCCACCCATCCAGTCAGCTCAGCACCCAGCAGAACAAACCATTACCCACACAAGTCAGTCCAAGTCAGTCCCCTGTCAGTCAGGTCACCCACCCACGACAAGTACAGTCACCCAGTCAGGGGGAGGGAGGGCATGGGGGCAAAGGGCAGGGGGAGGGGAGGGCAAAAGGCCAGGGAGGCGTGGGGGGCCTAAGGACGGGGAGGGCAAGAGAAGAGAGGCAGGGAGTTTGGGGGGGCAGGGCAAGGGGAGGGAGGGGGGCCAAGAGGGCAGGGAGGGAGGGGGGCAACAGGGCCAAAGGGCAGGGGGCAAAGGGGAAAACGGGCAGGGGGAGGCGAGGGCAGGGGGGGCAAAGGGCAGGGGAAGGGAGGGGGGCAGGGGCAAAGGGCAGGGGAGTGAGGGTAGGGGTTCAACAGGGCAGGGGGATGGAGGGCAGGGGTATCAAAAGGCAGGGGAGGTTAGGCAGGGGGCAAAAGGCATGGGGAGGGCAGGGGGCAAAGGGAATTGGGGAGGGAGGGCAGGGGGCAAAGGGCATTGGGAGGGGGGCAGGGGGCAAAGGGCATTGGGAGGGAGGGCCAGGGGGGCCAAAGGGGCAGGGGGAGGATGGGCAGGGGGCAAACAGGCCTGGGAGGGCAGGGGGCAAAGAGGCATTGGGAGGGAGGCAGGGGCACAAAGGCCATATTGGAGGATTGGGGCAGGGGGCAAAGGGCATGGAGGGAGGGCAGGGGGGCAAGGGCAGGGGAGGACGCGGGGCAGGGGAAAGGAGGGGGAAGGGCGGGGAGGAGTGGTCAGGGCGGGGCAAAAGGCAAGGGGCTGCAAAGGCCAGGGGGGCAGGCAAAGGCCAGGGAGGGGGAAATGGCCAGAGGGAGGGGAGGGAAGGGGGGGGGCAAACGGCAGGGGGGAAGGAGGGGCAGGGGGGGCCAAAAGGGCAGGGGGGAGCCAGGGGGCAAACAGGCGCGGGGGGGCAAAGGGAGCGGGGGGTCAAAGGGCAAGGAGGGCAGGGGGGGACAAAGGGCAGGCGGGCAGGGGGGGCAAAGGGCAGGGTAGAGTCTTGGATGCAATGCTTAAATAACCCATTCCACCTGCGTTTCCTCACCTTGCCACCGGACGCGCTCTTCTGCTACGCGGTCCCGGCCGCCCTCCACATCTTTTTCGGGCTCCTCCGCGCGCCGAGGATGAGACGCTCCGGTGAGGAGGTGCTGTTGCTCTCTACGGGGGCGGAGGAGGACGGAGAGAGCGGAGGAAGGAGAGGCTGGAGAAGACGAGAAGGAGGAAGGCCTGGGACGGGGAGCGGCCCTAGACGGCCTGTGGTGGGAGGGGAGGGGTGCTCTGTAGGTGTGCGGGGCGCGTGGGGGGGGTGGGGGGAGCGCCGGGGGGGGGGAGGCTGGCTGGGGGGAGTGAGGGCGGGGGGGGAGCGCTTGAACGGCGGCGAGCCCAGTAAAGTTCTATAGGCGGCGGCATTCCATAGCTGACAACGGGCAAGGGCGGGTTTGCATTGAAAGTCTATGGCGGCCGAGCCCGTGTTTTCAATGGGGATTTGGGATTTATGATGAAACAGTGATTGTACTTGACAGCAGAGTTTTTTGTATTAAAATAGAAAACGGTTTAAGGTGGTGTATTTGTGTTAACTCGGTTCCGAAGGTCGTAGCAAGTCGCAAATTGGACCATGGGTGTTCCCGTTTCCAGCATTGACGAACTGGAAGTTTGGACTGGCTGCGACACCACGGACGGAAACCGGATATTTTAATATGTTGTGTTTTATCTTAATACTGCTGTCCCAAAGCAGGGAATAAAACCCAGAGGAAAATCCTTGTGCATACCAGTTGGTAGCAAGCATATGGCCAGAGAGGCGACCAATGTTAGGCGACTTAGTAGTTAAAGGGCATGGTTTGTCAACCCCATGTTTAATGAGGGCGGAGAGTTTCTAAACCAGAGCAGTCTTTAAGTGTCCCATTTAACACTTACAAACAAAGAATATCCTGCCAGGATCCAATCTGGTAGAATAGACTGGCATACCTGATGCAGTAGAGGGGCTCAGAAATGAGACCCCAGAGTCTAATGCGCATGTGCCAAACTAGCAAGGGGGCATGGAGCAAAAACTGTGTTCCCACGTTAATGACGTCGGCATCAGAGGTGATGAAGACCAATCAACCTGTACTTTTTTTAAGGTTTAAGGGTAGGGTTACAAAAAGATCTATAAATCGGTGGTAAGCCCATTCCCTTTGCGTCTTTGTCTTCTGATATCTGAATTGTGTGTTTATGAAGAATTCCGGCGCAAACGCGGCATGACAAATCACGAGGGGTCCGGATGGAGTCAAAAAACTTAATTAGGCACATAACACCAACCAGGGCTACACCAACATCTCCCCCTCTAGCGTTTACCCTCATGGAGAAGGGATTTCGGTTCTCGGGTGGGGAGATGTGGGTTGTTGCCTGACATTTAAAGTAAAAAAGCACAGCGGAAAAAACGGGTAATCATGATTAACCCCTTCATGGGAAAATTGCACACAGTATAACATATGTTATTATTTAAACATAGTTATGAGTGATAGCATTCAGAAGTAAAACCTTTATAAGAATTAAATAATAATCACCAATGACTTTAAAAGTATGGCTAGTCAATTACATGAAGGTAACTTTTAAAAAAGGCTGCTTGCAACATTGCAAAAATCACCTCGTTAGGACTGTGATTCCTTATAGACATGCAGTTCTAATTCCATTAATATGGGTTAAAGCATATCTTAATTGATATAACCTTAGATAAAGTGAGTAAGCACTGTAATGAGACTGCATAATTTTTGAATCCAAAAGCAGAGGTTACAGGGAGGTCTTGGGCAGAAAAGAGAGTTAAGAAAAAATAATAAAATCAGGGAGGGGGAGGCGGAGGGAGGGGGGAGAAAAAGAGGGGGAGGGGAGGGAAGGGGGAACCCACAGAAAAGAAAGAAAGAAAAACAGACCGGGTAAAAATCTAATAAAGTACGAAATGCATTATTCTATAATATGCAAAAAATAGGGAAGACAACAATTTATTATACAGACCTTTAGACGGTAATGTGCAGTCTATATGTATGTTAAAGAAACAACGTAGATCCCATTCCGATTGAGTCATTGGGTGCAGGTATTCAAGGGCAAAAAATCCATGAGCTCCCGTTGATACAGGATTTTCTTCCGATCTCCTCCCAGGAGGTAAAGGATATGTTCAATGGTATACTTGCAGTGAATTTACTAACCCAAGGACAGGTGTTAAATGTATGGATTACGGATGCACATAATCGTGGTTGCGGATAAGTCTACAGGCTCTAAGTGGAGAATTGAGCACTATACGTGAGACGAACATATTGTTTCTTACAACAACATGTAATAGATACCTACACAAAGGTGTCTCTGACAAGACAGTGAAGGAATCTAATTTAAAAAGACGAGTTTCATCAACAATGAGAAAAACTGTGTGGATTTTTCTCATAAATGAACAAAATTTTACAATGACCGCATTTTAAACGACACCCTGTAATTTGGGGAAAGGATAATCTGTTTTTCTGTACAGGATTTGACTGTAGCTATTCTTGGGACAAGAGGTTTGCCTAATGTGGGCACGATTTCCGGAAGACTACCCACGCGAGGGCCAGTAATACCTTGTACAGTGGTCCAAATGTTCAGTGGCCCAGTGTTCTGAATGATTAGATTGATGGCAATTCAGCTTGTTCGCTGAAATTGTGTAATGAAGTAGGGTGCTATAAGGTGCCCTCTTGCGGGCGTAATGTGTCAGCTCTTTTTAACATATAGTAATAATTAATATCTTTCAGTGTCCTAATGCCATTTCATAGGCTGTTCAAGGTACTTGTTGTGGCATATCCCATTCTTGCCAGAAAATCTGTACCCTCATCTCACCAGCCCTGTGTTACAAAGGCACACGGAGGGAACAGTTCCGACGCCAAACGCGAAGGAACATTGGCCCTCAGGATTGACTTGACCAGCAGGGCGGGAGTGACAACTTCTAGCGTGCAAGCAGGAACTCTTGCATTTGGTTTTCCTAAAGATGTATGATTGGATTTGTTATCAATATCAATGTTACAGATTAAAGATCAGAAATTGAATTTGATGATATCAAACGCATGTGTAAATTTCAGATCAATGTGTTGTCGCAGTAAACAAGAATACTTTTTAAGTACCTCCTCCACCCACCACTCCGAATCAAAAGCGAGGTCATGTATGAGCGCTTGGTAGACGCTATATGATGCCTGTCGGGATTGTGGAATCTCCAAAACACGTGGGACACCTCCCATCAACCCATGAAACAGGTTTGGCATAGGAGGGGGCAAACGAGGGTCCACCATGATGCCTATTGTCCCACGTGTTTGGAGATAAAAACTGACGGTCAAAAGAAAATATATGAGTGAGTGAAAATCTGGTATATCTAATAAAATACAAAGCAGGAGGGGCAGGGGAAAGGGGGGAATATTCAGTGAAAGACATTCCACAGGCTTGCTAGCTGTGGTCGTGGTGAATTGATATATGTAAAGGGAAGCTACATCTAGTGAACCAGAATGTAGGTGAGTGCATAGTAAGAGGTGCTAAAAGTGATAGATAAAACATGCTTAGTGTCGAAATGTTGTGAAGTATAAGGCCAGTGTACAAGTGGTGTTGTAAAAGTGATCTATATAATAGCGCAAGGTGCCTCCACAGGGAACCCAATACAGAAATAATAGGTCGACGGGGGGGGGGTGAGTGGCTGTTGAGTGAAGTGAATTTGGGGACCGGTGAGGTGATAAGATGGGTGTACTAGGCATTGGAGTGGTGAGAAGTTCTTCTAGTGGGGTGGAGAATTTGTAAAATCTCAACCTTCATCCATAAGTTGGCAAATTCTTTAAGAATTGGGGAGTCGGCATTTGCGCAAGAACTGCATTAGCCTGGGGTCCTCCAAGCTGCCGATGGGGCTCTAAACACGTAGTCTCTGTCAAGGAACACGGTGGCGCACCCTTTGTACGCTTTTCTAATTGAGAATAAGAGTTCTTATCAGCGAGTGATCTAATAGCCGCCCTTTGATCAATGGTAAGATTATAACATTGTGATCACATAGATATTGGATCCTTGTGGGCAACTACTCCATTAGCAAGAAGTGATAGAATCTCTTTCTACAGCTTTTTGAAAGATGTCAATGTACTGCCCTTTCAGTATGGGGGAAAGGCAATGTAAAATGTAGACGTCTTTTGAAAAAATTCCGAGTAGTTGAACTACCCAAAAAGAAAGTTTTGAATCACTGCGTGTTACGCTTCAGAAAAGAGATCTATCAGGTCTGCTGGTGACATAGATCTTGAAAAGCCTAGGGGATAGCAGAGACAACAGGTGGGTTAGAGAGAGAATCAATCAATCCCTGGAGAAGTACCTGAGAGTTTTATATCCGACTTCCTCCGGATGATTGCGGCTCAAACTCCTTCTTGGGAGAGTATGCCGTCACTGCAAAAAAAGAGTCCAACCGGGGAGTACCCCTTTCTTTCAAATTATGGGTTCCACCCCTCCTGCTTTCCATCATTCCTTCTGGAGTACCAGCCGTAGATGATGACGCATTATTCCTCTCCCTCCAAACCTTATGGTCTTCAGGGGTTTCAGTCTACCCTTCTCACAACTCTCTCCCGCAGATCGAAAATTACAGCCCATCGTCCATCGTCGTTCGGACGCCCAGTTACAAACCAGGGGATTTGGTATGTACTCTTCTAGGAAGTATCCACCCATCAAGGTACCATCTCCCCTAAAACTGGACACCTAAGTTCTGGGACCCTTACCTATTGTGAACAAATCAAATCCTGTGGCATTCGGCTCCAACTACAACCCCGTTGAAGATTCCAATTGTCTTTCATGTGTCGTCTCTTAAAAACATTTATCTCCAGTCACTTCTTCCGGGATCAGACATCGTTAACCGGAGGGATCATTACGGTACAAAAATGAGGAATACGAAGTCACTATCTTTGGATTTCTGCCATACAGGGGGTCAAGTCCAGTTCTTGGTGCATGCAGTGGAAGGGCTTTTGGCCTGAAGAGAGATCCTGGGGGGTACCTCAAAGGACATTCAGTGCCGGCCTTCTTAGTCCTTCAGGAGAAGAAGTTTCCAAAAAGAAAAAACGTTCTTGGACCGTCACGAGGACCGTTCCTGAGGAGGGGGGGTACTGTCAGGATCGGCTAGTTCTCCCGCTCCCACACACGCAACCTCCTCTCCGCAGGGAGCACCCAGACCACAAAACATCTGCCTTACGTCCTCCACGGCTCCTCGCCCTGCCGCCGCGCGGGATCACTCCCCTCGGGATTACCTTGCTCTCAGCGCCGGGCGCGCCCATGCCCTCCTGCATGCAAGCCAGCCACTAGACGTTAGATGCATGCCATTCCCAGCTTACAGGAGCACAAGCCTAACAGAGCACTTTTAACTCAGTGGCTCCTGCCCAGTGAGGCGTCGCCCCCAAGGATCACACAGTTCCAGCAAATAGCAAAGCGATACCACTCCGAACGGGCTGTAACACTCTCTATTCAGGAAGACTCCGTGAAGTCCTGCAGCCTGCACCTTTCCATTGGGCCTGCCGGGGCTTCTTATTCTGTCATTGCCTTCCCATCATCGTCGCTAGACATAGTTTCTGTATGGAAGCATTGACTTAATCTTCAGGGACTCCTCAGGTATTGAAGCGGATTGGATGACACCCCCTGGCTCTCGACCTTCGCCTATACTGCGGACTTGTGACTTTGGCATGCCTGTAACAAGGCTGATACTCCTTCATCATCCGCAACTCTTCTATCCCTGATCTTGGCAACGGCAATAAACTACCTCCTCTACTACCGGACCGGCAAGTATGTCTTCCATTACTGATACGGCCTGGCAAACTACAACACCACACTCCGGGTCGCGCCCTTTGCTGGGTGTGCGGTATCCTACGTCCCACTCAGCAGGGGACGGGTCTGGTATGCGGGCAGCACCGGCGTAACACTGACTATCTATCTGAATGGTTGACTGATGCGAGAGAATTCGCTATGCAAATACTTCTCATCCCCCATCCCAAAGTAAGTGTACTTCTTTGTCTTGTTACTGATACTATAGCGTGTGTTCACTATCCAAAGGAATAAATACAATTATTTATATCTAAGCCTCCTGCACACGCGGGGAAGTCATTTTTAAAATGCAGCAGCATCTGATATATCAGCGTCTGTGGTACATCCTAAGGCTTCCATCATGTGCTGCAGTTAAATGGGACGCGCTCATATACGAATACTACAGCGGGATCTTCCAGCCTGAGGGGGCTATGAGTTGTACCTTCAGACAGCAAGTCCGCGCACATCAGCGATGAGATAACCGGATAAAGCGCTGATGTAGGGGACTGGGCCTGCGTTATGAGTAGGTCCTCCACTTGGTTACCAGATACAGGTCAGTGATCTTTAGAGAGGAGGGTGCGTGCGCTTATGGGTTTCACTTACTATAACAACCGGTTAACCATCCTTACACCACACTCTTAGAGCTATTGAACAGTTTGCTTTTATATTATATATTAACCTTGAATCTGCTGGAACAGGCACGCAGGGGGTTACAGCCTACAAATCCATTCATTGATTAATTGCTAACCCCGGCCACTGCATACCACGTGGAAGTTTGCTTTTGCCATGTATCAACCCTTGTGCGCAGCAACAGTAATCACCCGCGTACTCGGGTATTTGCAGATATATACCTAGATCTGATCTGGCTCCTTATACAGCGTCCCATGTGGGCAGCAACAGCAGATAAACACCTGACAACCATATTGACACGATTAAGGTTTACCCTGGTTAACAACAACCACCTCACCTACCAGTTTAGGTGTCTCGAGGATTACTTATGCCTTAGCCAGATGCCATACTTCTGTAATCTTTCTAACGCAGTAATGTCCATGAGCCTGCACCTATGATCAATAGTGGGGGCTACACAGGTTCTTACATAGGACTGCTCACACAGGCATATATCTCTATCAGGGACAGACATCACATAGGTTAAACCAAGCGAACATTATGCCATACTAACTACTTGTACCTATCCTCATGTATCAATTTAGGGAGTATCATACGCATGGCATCACACTCGCAAGGAGAGTGTCTTCAAGGGGCTCTCAGCGGATCCTTTTTCCTATATTTTTAGGTAGCACTATGCCGACGAGCTTGACCCAAATATTTATTAGGGACCTATTTACACTTAGCATCTTACGTAAGGATGGGATCAAGGATACAGTAGAAGCTGTTATCATCATTTTAATTAGTTTTAACCCCCTAGTTTTTATTCAAGGTTATCAATAAGTATATTTGATTAAAATTTTACAAACATACATTCCGAGGATGAGTGCATGCAAGGACTGGGTCCTTTTTCTTCTGTATGATATCGTCAGTTCAAACCCAGTATTTGTGTAAATTACAGCCTGTATTAAGCTTCGTCACAATTGCCCCCGGGCCAAGTAGTAACGACTGATTGTCATAACAGTGGCTCGTTCTGTTGACCGCCCTAGACTGTCCCGCTAAACGGAATTAAATAGAGTGAAGCTACCCGTAACAGTTGCTGGCAGGTACCCCTGGGGGGGACTACTAGCTGTCGCTTACCGGTTCCAATCCTCCTCTATCCTGGAGTTCTTCTTCTCTAACAGAGGTCCCTTATAACCATAGCAGTGACTCAGTGCCCTTCCCCTGCCTGAGGATTCGGGACGCGACAGACCGAAGTTCCACGACGGCAGAGTAGGTCTGTCTTCAATGCTCCACCCCTTATAAACTGGGCTACTACCCAATTCTGGCCAACCCGCCCAGTCATGCATTGCCGGAGAATGGGGAAGGGTGAGGGGGAAACAGTAAGTCAGTATGTGTTGCAACTGATCCCGGGCTTACTCCCGGGCTCCTTGGCCCTCGCTACGTTTCCGGTCCCAAAGGATGGGGGGACTGGCGCCGCGCCATTGCCGCTGTCTGGCTCCGGTAACCGCCGCCACTGCCAGGGACGTGGGCACTCGGTCATAGGGTGCAGGTCATCGGCCCAGCGTTGCAAGAAGAACATAGGCATCCAAAACGGTAATTGTTGTGTCAATTAAACCCCACAACTCCCCGCACACCCTGGCCTCCCCCCCATCCAAAAAGATCCCTGGCCACTTGCAGGAAACGTGGCTCTCCGCTTCCGGCCACAGTGATCTGTATCCCAGGGCCTGGGACCAATTCTCTGCCGGACCCTTCCAGAGTCGGAAACCAGGGTGTCACTTGACTACGCCTGAATCAAGCAAGCGACTTGGTTGGCCCGGTCACCCGACTGTGACCGGGGGTTGAAGGATGCATGGACATGACCTTTACAGCAGTGCAACCGACGTGGAAATGCCTGGTCATTGCTGGGTGTGCTTGGACTTACTCATCCGGTCTATTAATTAACAAGGAGACGAAGCAGAGTAAAAAGATTTTAATCAAAGTAAAGATATCGATCTGGTGGCAATTTCTGCACGCGCGATCGCGTTCCAGCTAAAAACTTACTTTGATTAAAATCTTTTTTACTCTGCTTCGTCTCCTTGTTAATTAATAGACCGGATGAGTAAGTCCAAGCACATTGGGTAATAGCAGTCATTGAGGAGAGCAGTGCTGATCATCTGTAACACTTTATGTATATATAAGATTTTACTATATTATTAGGGCATTTTCTGCTCTGTAGCTGACAGCCTATTTAATATGCCTAACATTGTAACCCTGTAGGCACTGCAGCAGTCACCCATACAACACTAACCGACATATCACTGTTTTCTTTACTCTTCTATGTAGAGAGGGAAATACACAGCACACCGTATAGCGCAGTGTAGGGACCTGCAGAGAGGGTCTACCTGACGTGGTTGCAGGCTTGATATGTTTTGGCCAAAAGATGAACTAAAGGACCCATACTTCTGAGAAGAAAACACAGAAATAGACGAAATAATTTGCCATATTGGGGCTTGCATGGGGCTTCTTTGTTTAATTTTTATTGATTAATGTACTGTTTTACACATGGACGTGCGCTTCCTGTTCTTCTCTCTCTCTCTCTCCTCCTCTCTCTCTCTATATATATATATATATATATGGTAGGTCTCACATGGCACATACTGTAATCGCAGTATAACATTGGCAGTGTAGGGACCTGCTGAGGGTTAACCTTGACGTGGGTTGCAGACTAACATCTTTGGCCAAAAGATTGAACTAATGACCCATATTTATGAGAAGAAAAAACTATAGCAAATTAAGTAATGATTTGTCACATGAATGTGCATTGGGAGTACTTTTTAACTGTTGTCACATACAGAACTATTTCCTCCTCTCACTCCCACCTGTAAAACATCTATGCTGCCCCCTCTGGCAAGCCCGCCCTTATTCTAGAATGATCCATGTCCTCTGACTGGCGGGATCCCAGGCCCGCCAAATCTGTCCCAACACCACCAATCAGAAAGCCGGCACGGTGGTGGGAGGTGGGTTCGGTTTCGTGGACGCGGGGCTAGCTGCGGCAAATAAAAGGGCAGCACCACCGCCAGAGAAGTCACCGCTCGGGGAAAACCGTGGTACATGATTGACATCGCTTACCTTACGGTGGATACTCTGTCTGTACGACTGAGCACTTCAAACACCAATATGTCCCTTGCAGTCCGTGTTCGCGTGCAGGGAGCAGCCACTATGGTGAAGTCTGCGTGGCATACACTGTTATTGCGGCAGAATCTGGCTACATGTTTCACGTAATATACTTTGGCTGTGAATACAGTTGCCACTCTGCCGAGCATATGGCATGTGGATGTCGTGAATCTGTAACGGTCCGGGAGTCGTCTCTCACAATTGTGGTCAACCTCAGATCCGTTTGTACTACGAGGTTCGTTTCTGCATTACCTCCGTTAAACACCGTACACACACTGCTCGGAACACGTGTGTGCGTGTTTTGAGCATATGTACCTGTTCCCTTCTCCCCGTGTACGTGGTCTGCACACGTATGCAGAAAGACCCATGCAGTGATCGTACTTCCGGTTATTGCCATGCCGCAGCTGTGAGCAAAACCGTGATCTCTACAATTGATTCTTCAGGTTGGTGAAATTAGCACCACATCTGTATTTTCCACTATAAAAAACATTCTTTTTTTTCTCATTCTTTGTTTACAGACAGGATCAACAGTCCAATACACGCAGGTAATATTGAGAAAGTGGGCAGTGGGGGGGGGGGGTGGTCTCAATAAACAGTATTAGGATCTAAGCAGCCATTTTGTTTGTCTGTTCTTGTCCCTGCTGTGGCATCCATCTTGGTCTTCTGGCTGCATGAAAGTATAGCAGCTTGGGTTAAAAGATGTTTTGCTCTCAGTAATTAGTGTTGATACCAGCTTTGGCCACTGCAAGGAAGACGCATGAAACCTTGAGTTACTAGCAGGCGCAATTATGAGATCAGGAGAAACAATTTCTCTCACATTTGAGTGAGATCCAAGTAGAGGCATATCTCACATACACCCCCTTACAGAATGCACAAACATAGCAGGCCCAAATGTGTATGTAGGGAAAGTTACTGAGCTTGCATAAGATTTATAGTCCGATTTTCATATTCATTTGTTTTTCATATAATTGTTTTTTCAATGACGTAGAAGTCACCCATAAATATACATGAAATTTATGATTGTAATAATATATTGTATAAAATGTGACGTCTTTTTGTCAACAGTTTATACCTACGCGTCTCCACCAAGTGTGCACCTGAAATGCTTAGATAAACTCATTTGGTATCATGATTTTTGTTGATTATTTTATAACGCTTTACACACCTAATCATTGTTCTTTCTTCCCCCAGGGAATGGATTATTCCTGAGCATAATCTGGGACTTATAATAATTTTTCTTGCACTTTATATGTTGATTTAGATTTGTTCCTAATTTATTGGGGCATATCGGTTTTGACTGCCCTGTATGACAAACAGCATATTTAAGCCTCATTTTAACCCTGTAGGCACTGCATACACCTCACTCATTCAACTACTAGACAATATCCATTATTTCCTCTTCTATGTAGAGAAGGAAAATCAAAGCACAGAGTATAGCGTTGGTAGTGTAGGCCCTGCTGATGGGGGTAACCTGACGTGTTGTCAGCTTGATATGTTTTGGCCAAAAGATGCATAAATGACCTGTACTTCTGAGAAGAGTGAGAACATAGAAATGAGGGTGAGAAACACTGGAGGAGAACCCCGCTACAGCTAACGTATAAGTGATTGATGAGAACGTGTGGGTGCTGTGGGGTGGATATCTTGATAGCAAACAGAAGGAGAGAAAGAACCCCACTTTAATAGCACACACACACTCTTTACTTGGATGATTTATGAATCAATTAAAAGCACTTTATTAGGATCAAATGATAAAACAAAGGGCTTTAAAATAAACATTGAACAATGCACCTTTGTAACCAATGGAGTAAGTGAACTCCGGTTAGGGAAACATCCCTGTTACAGTGTATGAATATTGACCACTGTATCTAGAGGGTTGACTGCAATAAGCCACCTATCTAGAGAATATAACATTCATAAGGGTATGAATTGTTACCAGGGATTTTCTCATTGCGCGTAATGATAGATACTAATAGTCTATGCAACACACTACGATAATAAACATACTTTTAAAAAAATCCATAGAAAGAACATTTATATCAAAACAACCAATGTTGTCAGACACTAAGTAATATGTTTACTATATTCAAATCCTGTATAGGGACCGGGCATTATTTATATATATATATATATTATTTATATATATATATATATTATTATATATATATATATATAATATAATCAAAAATAAATAGATGATACCGTTCTGTGGCTAACGAAATGCTTTATTTTGTGCAGCTTTCGAGATACACTGATCTCTCTTCCGGCGATGTTACAATGATTGGAAGAAGAGATCAGTGTATCTCGAAAGCTCGCACAAATAAAAAACATTCGTTAGCCACAAAACGGTTCATCTATTATTTTTTGATTATTGAAGCTCGTCTAACACGGTACTATACCGGTCTACATTATATATATATCTAATATATATAATATAATATAATATATAAAATCTATATATATATATCTCAAACCCCACAAAAAGAAGTCGCTCACATTATATATACTAAAGCTAAATCAGAACCCAAAAATAAATCAGTCTTAATATCTTAGTCGTCAAAACCAAGACAACACATACATACAAATATAGAAGGGAACTGATGGTGCTAAGGGATGTGATAATATTAAAACACAAGAAAAGAGCCTAACAGAATCCCTAAGTATAGCACTCACAATATGCCTAAAATAAAAAATAGAATAAGAAACAAAAAATCTGGGTCCACAGTCAAAGTAGAAAAATGGCAATGATTTTATATTATGTAACAGTAGACACACAGTAACATTTAAAAACATATACACACTAATGTAGCAAAACAACAATATAAGCAGGAACACCTATCAAACAGTAAGGGATGAGTAAAATGTTGTAAAAGGATATAACTGAACACTAAACTAGAAAGCCAAAAATGTATCACCGAATAATAAAAAATAAATGTAACGATACAAATCTGCTAAATAGCAAAGACCCCCAAGGTACTCCTAACCACCAAATCTAAATAATAAATAAATACTTAACGAATGGGGAGAGGATATATTGTAAATAACTTATATGTACTGCAAATTAACACACATAAAAATAATCTATAAACCAGAGGGAGTCACAGGGGAGAAAAAAGCAGACAAAATTCTCAAACCCTGTGAAAGTCAATCCGAGAATAAAAACAACATAAATACAAGGATGCCCTGTGAGCATCCACAGGTAAGGGCACTGAAAGAGAAAGGGAGTAGAGTACTGCTCCCCATCTAAAATAATACTGATACAGCCAGTGCCAAAACCAAGTAGATAACCAGTTCCTGTAGGTAGAGAAGGACCACTAGTGGAGAACATGGCATACTCAACTGGTGAGAGAAGTAACGATCAGTCCATAGGAAATCCTAATAGCAGTGAGGTTCCTGCCCAGAGTCTGGATCGCATAGTACAGCACATAGGGGGTAAAACCATCAGAGGGGGTCCTGCCGTGTGCCACAATCTTTTTACTTATATGTAAGTTAATTAATTGTTTGCTATTCCTACTGACCAATACAATTGTTCTCACCTTGGTGCGCTCCTGTGCTTTCATTTTTCATCAATAGAGGTACAGATCTGTTAGCAGGGCGTTGGTTACATATTCTGTCTGAAAAAGCCATTTCTGAGAATAAGACAGTATTAGCTGGGTGTCGAAAGTCTGTGGTTTTACTTTCCGTGTTTGAGACAAAGTAAAACCAGCTTATAAAACTGACAAACAGCATATTATTTTTACCATTTCCAGTCCCTGCGGAAGAATAAGCTGGAATATATTGCATTAAACCTTTCCGGTCCCTGAAGAAACAAGCTGGCATATACTATTTTTCATCACTTACAGTACCTAACTAAGGAATCTTAAGATCTTCCAGGGGACCTCACCACAATTAGCAAGATGTCATCGATATATCTTTTGAAGTACCGTTAATATGAGGGCCAAATAACCGAATATTAATCCTATTTAAATTCTTTCTATGCTCAATGTCCCATAAATAGCCCTGCATAATTTGGGGACCCACAGGTACCCAATGGCCATCCATTGTCCGGATAGAGAATGCTCTCAAAGAAAAATATGTGATTAATATAAACAAAATGCTATCAATAAATTGTTGTTTGTAGTAGTATCAAATGTGTAATTTTGATGTAAAAGTGTGTGACTGCTCTATACCATGGGAGTGTCTATGCAGGTATAGTGACGCCACATACACAATGTAACCCATATAATGTGATCTTCCCATACAAAATCTGGATTAAGTGTGTCCTGCTATCTTCAAAAAATGACGGTAGTGCTGCTTGTGAGTGGGTGCAAAATTAAAAAGTGTTAACATAATGCAGGAACAACTTAGATGTGATAGGAACCAATTCCAGACACAATGGGACGGCCTGGGTTGATCGATCAACTTTTTGTATCTTTGGGATGTGATATATAATCGGTATGTGATATATAATCATATACCTGCAGAGCTGTAGTATATAGTACTGAAATTCCCTGGCCGATAGTCTATCCCTTTTGTTTGGGCTGTATTACGTGATCCTTTAAGGAGCAAAGGTTTCTATAGTAGGATCCTCCTAGGTCCACTTTATAGGAGTTCTCATCATTTAGCAAACGATAACGCTTCTTAAGATAGTCAGCACGGTTTAGGAGTACCATACCTCCTCCCGTGTCTGCTTGGCGGATTATAATGTCTCCATAATAATTAAGCTCTTTAAGACCTGTCTTTCTTAACATTGAGGATTAATTAATGGTATAGTATCAGTTAAATAAATTATCTAATCTTTTAAATTCCTGTTCAACCCAGCTTGCCATAAAGCTCTATATGGTCCTTTTGCCGCATATGGGTAAAAAAAAACGATTTTGACCTCAGCTTTGTGTGCGTAGAATCTCTTTGGGACATATCACTGTCCAAATATTAACAATTCAAATCGACAGGTATTTCATCCTTGTGGTCTGTCACCAACCAAATCTGGTTCTAGATCAAGAATTGACTCTATTCTCCTATTATCATTCAGTCATACTGAAGATCCCCAAGAGTTTGTGTTATCAGAATTCAGGGGGAGTGTGCCGACGGATCTGAGACTGCAGGACACTCGTAGACAGTTGCTGCTGTGTGATCGTGGTGCATCGTCTTCGCATTCGTGCATACCCGCCGTACACTCTCTGCAATGGTTACAGGCAACCAAGGGAATTGGGACTTCTCAAGAAATGGGCAGATCTAGCCAGTATACCATAGTCAGCAACCCGTTAACCCTATGCATTTCAGGGCTGCGTAATCACTTGCTATGTACAAGAGTATCGAATCCTACATGTTAGTTTGAATACTGTACACACTACCATACTGTATCCACTATTTCATGCACAGATAAAAGGAATAAGTCGAATAAAGTTATGTACTATTTCAACTGAGTTCGAAGCTCACTAGCATATGATGCATTTGTGTCTATTTTACCATCGTGCCAAAGGGCAGGGAAGTATAGAAAGAGTAAGATTTCTGTTCCAACCAGTTTTATTTTTTTCACAAATCTATTCCACTGTTATGATAATGTCATGAGATATTGGGTATTGTTAAGCCCTCTGGGGTTAAGGGGTTTTAATGAGCTACAATTTTAGTAAAATAGAAATGTGTGGTGTCTTTTTTTTTTTGTTTCCATTTTTTAAATTGTTTTCGAGAGAATGACAATCATATATCATGTTTGACAAACGTCTGTTCAACTAATTCAAATTTTTACAGCGAGAAGAGACATGAATCTTACATGACACCCATAAATCGCATTTTTGTTGTGTCTTCATTTACGTAACATATTGTTTTCATCTGTTTTACTCTACGGAAGTTTGTGTTTTTTGTTTTCAATTTACATCAAATTGGGGAAGCAGCCGCTTCCAGACAATATCTCTCTCAGAGAAATTCAAGGATAGTGAAGAAAAAAAGCAAGAAAGAAGAGGGGGGGGGGGGAGGAGAGGGATAAGAGAGAGGGGAGTGTTTATTATCTCCAGACTTGTCTGAACCCAGTTTATTCATTTATTATTGTCTGGCCATACTGACCAAACTTATGAAATGTATCCACCTTTTGATCCCAATTGTGCCGAGAGGAAGTTCCATTATCTTATTTCTCTAAATACGTCTCAATACTGTCGCCTGAGGGGGTTAGGGCGCTTTTTATTTCCATGCTGAGGCAATCGAGCAGCGGGCTGCTGTGAGGACATGACTTATCATTTTCTTCTCTTGGGGTATCAGGCCCTCTATTGGGTTAGACAGACACCAGGGCTCAATGGCTCCACCAAAGTCCATCCCACCCCCGGAGAATCTCTCGTATCATTGTTTGTATCATGGATGCCAGACACCCCGTAAATAATTTTGGGGCAATGTCCCACAGATTGAGCATATCATCCTCTGTGGCCCAGCAATCCTCTCCACACAAAGTCTGAGTGATCCAAAGGGGAAGACTACTAGAGCTCATCCTACTCGGGTTAGGATGTACCGGAATAGGAATAAGTGAGTTTTATATATGTTTTCTTTCTAAAAATCTCTTGTTCGCTTTCTATTCTATTTTGCTGTTCTCTCTAATATTGTTTTTCTATAATTCATTATATATCATATCTTTCTAAAAAAATGGTGCTAGTATTTCTATAACTTTGAGTGACTTATTTTCGTGTGGGTGTCTTTTTGCTACGTGTTTGTTTCTTTTGTGGTTAGTCTTTCCGCTAAAAAAATAAATTCGGGCCATATAAAAAAAAAAAATAATCTGACATTTTTTTTTCTATAGCAAAATATAATCGTGTTTTAATCAGGGTGGTTGTTCTAAAACTGCGGTTTCATTTGATCGATACCTAATGTTACTGCTGAGGTGGCATCTGGGGGTTCTGCATAAATCGTCCGATTGGGAAAAGGGTTTGGGGATTATGGGGGGGATAGATAGGGATTGGTGGTACAATTGATGTGTGTAGAACTCGTCCCCAATAATCCGTCCCATCTTCCACTATTTATTTCAGTTAAAATCTGCTAGCCCTTTTTAGCATATACTTTGGTGAGAGTGTAAATTTTTATGGTTTTAAGTGAGAAAACCGTGAAATAAAACCACAGTCATATCATGGTTATTTTGAAACAACAGGGAATAACACGTGAATTTATTCTAAGTCAAGTGCACAGAGGAGACAGGGCTTTTGAAAAAAGTCTCTCATCTAACATCACACAGGTAAATGCCATATATTTATAAAAGGACCTAATCCTAAGCTAAGCTCCAAGCCCCCCAAAAAATTTCTGGTGGAGTCTATGACAACGTCCTAAAGAAAATATTATACGCCAAGAGAGAAACGGGGGAAAGGGAAGAAAAAAAGGGGGGGGTGTCATTTGTGTCACTACACTAACAATACTAACAAATCTGAAAAATGTCATTGTATTGTCGATACCTACTACTACCGAGAATAACTGAAATGTAAGCAAGATCAAAATCATTAGTGGGTGAGTTTAAATGTGATGTCCAGTCTGCCGACTTGCACAGAGATTTTGTGAGACAGGCGTTTTCTTTCATCACGGGTTTCTCAACACCTTTGGCCTGTTTACCCTAGTTTCAATTTGCGCTGATAGAGTTGGTGAAGGACGGACTCAGAAAGTCGCTAAGGAGCGAAAACATACCATGTCTCATCTTTGCACACAAGTGTTTTTGTTTATACAGACTGGAACAACACCTAAATTATACCCGAACAGAGAACAAAGACCGGCAGGGACGCGGAGATGGCGGATTGAAAAGTATTCAAACAGCAAACAAACTGGCTTCATCCTAAAAATGCAAAAAATATTATTTTTTTATTGCCAGATCCCCCTAAATGTCTCAACTTTGGTACTCAAGGGGCTTTGTCATTCCCCATCCTCCTGATGTGCTTTAAAAAAGAAACATTGTTTGTTGAGGTAATTATTGGTATGATGTGTTAGGTCCAGAAACAACGGTTGGGAGTCACAAATGGTGCTCCATTCATCATCAAATTGCTGAGAATTCTTGGTCTTTGAGGAGATAAGTCGCAGTTTCAAAGGCGAGGGGTGGACCGTCGCTAAATGTAGTCATATTCGCAGATATGGCGGGTTATAAAAGAGAGGTGCGCAAATTATTTTTCCAGAGATTAGAACACTAGTGTAACTGGTGTCGGGGATCTATGACTGTCATGTTCTTCACTTTCTTCAAGGCCATGGGCTGATAAGATTGGTTCTCTACCCATTGGCATTAAGTGTCTATGCAGAGGGGATGGCACTTTGTGGGGTTCATAGAGTAGAAGCTAAGCGGTGGAAGCCTTTGACAAAAAAACAGTGGTAACAACAAGACATATATTACACGAGTATCCAAAATCACACACAATTACCAAAGGAACCTACGACAGCACCAAACACACCTACATATCAGATTCAAGAAAAATTTCGCGTCCTATTAGCCTTAAACCAATTCCAGTCAAGCGCCCAAAGGTCCCAGTCTGTGTCCAACCTTCCTTCCCAGAGTCGTCTCTTAATTTCTGCTTTCGTATGCTTACGTATCTGAACTCATGTATGTAACCTTGAAAAACCACTTCTGCTCTTGGATAGAAAAAAGCACCAGCATATGTTTCTTTATTACGACACATAAAATGGTAATAACGAAAGCCTTCGTTTTGTAAAATTCACATAAGCCTGATCTGAACCTTTTCTTGGTTTAAATGACGAAATTAAAACAAAGAACAAAAAACTGGTAAAAATTAAGAATGCCCAGTCCTTCCTGTACATTCTGTTAGTCTTACTTAACAGTAACATTTTTTTACACAGGTTCGGCTTGGTTTGTGGAGACGACTATGACCCCATAAGAATTGATTACTTGTGCCTAGTTGGAATGATACCCCATTGGTTTAATAGGTTCCACAAAGTGTAAAAGAATTGGAAAATGAAAAGAAATATAGAACACATAGGATACTACAAACCTATGGTTATACACGCACGCTTTTCTTTGGGGGGGGGGGATATGCAGTTTGCAGATAAAGGTAAATGGGCATCTATCGTCTACTCACCTATTATTTTTCAGAATGCATCACAGAACAAGAAACAATTCAAATATGACTGAGAATTAAGAAAGGGGTTTGGTATCATGTTGAAAGCGGAAATGACATGATCCTGATTATCCTCCCGGACTCCCCCCGGCAAGGAATTATTAGTGTCTGCGATGGGGTTACAACAATGGCTACTTTATGTGATGCCGTTCACCTTGGCTAAGAAAGAAACAAACACGGCCCCGTGGGTGACCCCTCCTATATCGGTGGTAGGTGCAACACACTTCTAATCAAAGTTTGGCTCATATCAATGGGACACTTACATAGAGAGAAAGTGCTTTAGTACGAAAAATAATACCTCTAGGGGGCCAAAGACCCCATCACAAGAGCTAATTCCAGCGACAGTTCATTCACAAGCCAAACGCTTCCAGGAAAACCAAATCCTGCCCACAGGCTCAATTGTCACATAGAACACCAACCTAAATTGTCTAAACTTAAAACAAGAAACAACAAACACTCTAAAAGAAAAAAATATATGCAAGATCCACTGACCAATGTACATGTTCTGGGATAGAATCAGGAATATGTGACTCTCTGAAAAAATAGAACCAGAAATGGCAACGAAGCCGTGTAAGAAGACTCTAAGAAGGCAAAGGTAATGGGATGCCATGGCATGGGTCAAAATGTCATCAAAATAAATAATAACTAAGTGTGACCACGGAAAGAGTGCAGGTGAACTGGTTTCAAGAGGCATGTAAATAAGGTATTGGAAGACTTCGGATGACGGGTAAGGAGCAGAAAGGGGGCTATATAAATGGGGAACACGAGGTTACTGACTCAGAATCCCTATCCCTGGCCAGATCTTTCCGGTGTGGAAAGATCCCTCGCGAGGACTCACGGGATCAACTGCTTCGGCTCTCCTCCTGTCCAGCTGCTTCCCGTCCTGACAAGGCTTCGAACAGTAGTGAAGCGTCTCCAGTCTCCCCTCCCTCTCTCATCTTCGGCGGCAATCCCCGACCTGTGGTGAACCTGATCGCTCACACTATGGACAAGCATAGAAGGGGAAGGAGTCTGTTTCCCTAGCCAGCGATCCAAGTGACAAAAAAGTAAGAACTGGCAACCCCATCTTGGAGTGATTAAGAACCATGTTCTGGACGTGTGGTAGTTATGGTGGGCTATAAGCCTAGTAAAAAAACACAACAAAACAGACACACAAAAGAGCTCTCTCCCGCAGGGCTCCACGCGTGTCAACTCCTAATAATGGGGCGCAATTTTTGTCAGTGAATGCAGAGAATTTGGAGGTCCCTGGGGGTAGTTATAAAAGCGCAGCAACGGCCGCAACCGTCAGCAAACATCTGTAGTGAACATACAAACCATACTGTTCTGTTTTGCAAAGAAGAGAGAGACCAGGAAATAAGAGAAGAAACGAAAATTGACAAAGAGGATACTACGCCGAACTAACAGTAAATAATTAACTTGTGAGAAACAAAACATTAATTTGATAAAAGTTAATAATAAGAAAAGATGAAATAATAAATGATAATAAATACATAACCAGTATGGGACAAAGATGGATTTCCGTGTTAACTATGATCCTAGCAAGGTTGTATAGTAACATCCTACAGACTCCAATGACCAATTAAGAACGGGACCGATAGTAAGAAAGCGCTATCTAGAGGAATAGTGCAGAGTTAACCCACATCCCGCCAATCACAAACGTTTCATAAGCCCTTACGGAGCCTTGTACGCTACGACGCACCATGCTGGGGCCTCATGCCTCTTCACTCTCTTCTCTCCCGTCCTGCTCTCCTCTCGTATCTCCATCGCCCCTACACCGGAATCCTCCTCTCTACCCTACCCACCGTCCTCCCGACACCACACAAACGAAGAAGGGGGGCACCCCAAAAAATTAGAAGCAACACACAACACTGTAAGATCACCAACGGAGACACACCCCACGCACACCGACAACCCAGCTGTCACACGACTTTCAACCGGGCACATAAGCAAAAGTTTGTTTTCAGCAAAAGCCTCCGCAAATATCCTCTACCTCCACTCGAGGAAAAGGGGGGAAAGACCGTAAGCTCACATTTAAGGAGAATGCATAATCAGGGCAATCAGCTCTCTCGTCCTTCCTCGCAGCGCGCTTCTCACCGGCCCCCCGCCCAGGAATTTCCAGGCTGCTAAAGGATCAAGAACAATCACCCCAAACCATCCGCTGCATGGCTCACCCCGATATCGATCTGGTGGCAATTTCTGCACGCGCGATCGCGTTCCAGCTTTGCTGTAAACATACACACACCGTGGTTTACTCCTGTATACCGGCCGGGTCACGGAGCCGTGTGTATATATTTCTAGCTGAAGTAAAGAAGTTACAAACCTCGTTGTAGAAATCAGATCTGGTGTTCATCAATGTGTAGAGACACCTCCCGTAGGTGCACAGCTGTGCGACATCCGCCAGTGATATGCTTCGCCAATCGGTTATTATATATCCCACCAAGGAATATATACCGCAACCAAGGCACATGGTGCGCAGTACCTGCATGCACACGCGACAAGCGGACGACCACATAACAACGACGTCTCCCTGCCAGCCGGTTGCTGCTGGGATCACCTGGGTCATGTTGTTGTTTATCCGCCGATCGGTTACTATATATCCCACCAAGGAATATATAACGCCACCAAGCCGCGCGGCGGGCAGTAACAGCATGCACACGCGACAAGCGGACGACCACATAATGACGACGTCTCCCTGCCAGCCGGTTGCTGCTGAGATTACCTGGGTCATGTTGTTGTTTATCCGCCGATCGGTTATTATATATCCCACCAAGGAATATATATCGCAACCAAGGCGCACGGCACGCAGCAACGGCATGCACACGCGAGAAGCGGACGACCACATAACGACGACGTCTCCCTGCCAGCCGGTTGCTGCTGGGATCACCTGGGTCATGTTGTTTAATGCCCTCCGAGGTATTATGTAAACCACGTAGTCGCCGCCGTGAAATACGTTACCGACACGTGGAGAATCGTTGAGCGGCCTCGGCCTGACTCCTCCAGAAGTAAAATAAATGTATGATGTAAGATTACAGCATGCAGCAGTGACTTTCCCGCCCCCAGGAAACCAAACGCCCCACCCCAGTGCAGCTTTCTGATTGGTTGCGTGGAGATAGATTTGGCAGGTTTCTAAGGGAGCCTCTGAGAGCATTGAGGGGAAGTGGGAGTGGCTAGGATCACCCCACCTGTCAGAGGAGGGCACAGATTATTCTAGAATAAGGGCGGGTTTATATGGGTAAAATGGGCTTGGGAGGGGGAGAAACTGCTGCTGATTCTGCTTCTCCTTTCATGTGAGATGGGGGAGGGGGGAGGCTGCTTTTGCTGAAAATTGTGTGACCGTGTGTGTCAGTGTGTGTGTGTGGGAGGAGGAGGGGAGGGGGAAAGAGAAGGAGGTAGAGGAAAGAGGAGGAGAGGAAAGAGAAGGAGGGAGAGGAGAGGGGGAGAGAGATCAATCTGTGGGGAGTGATGTGTGATGCAGGGGGGGGGGGGGGGGGTGATGTGAGATGCAGGGGGGGTGATGTGAGATGCAGGAGGGAGGTGATGTGAGATGCAGGGGGGAGGTGATGTGAGATGCAGGAGGGGGAGGTGATGTGAGATGCAGGAGTGGGGGGTGATGTTTAAACCAAAATCATTACAAAATATATACACATTGTTTATTCAAAAGTATGAGAATTTTTGTTTATTACCCCTACTGCTTTATACGTCTATTTTGTGATTTACCCCTGTCAAACATGTGTCATCCAGATAGGGGTTCCCCGAAATTTTATGAAATACTTAAAGGGTTCCTCCCATCAAAAAAGGTTGGGAATCACTGCACTGAGGTATTGAATAAGTCAGAATGACAGGGAGAGGTTTGGTTGGTTATGCGGGAATTTAAGTTATGGTGGGTGAAAAAGGCGACAAAAAACCTCCACCGTTAGCATATAGCCCAGCGGTGCGCACACTGGGGTTGCGTGAGATTTTTCTGGAGGGGGGGGGCGCAGCGTTTAGAGGTCCCGCACTGAGAGTGCGAGGCCTCTGTAAACTTACAGTACTTACCCGGCTCCAGTCACGCATCTATGACAACGCAGCGTCAAATGACGCCCGTTGCCATGGAGACGTGACGTCAAATGACTGTGGGTCACATGACCCCACAGCGTCATTTGACGCAACATTAGAGGTGAGGGGTGGCGCGACGGGGGGGCGCAGCGCAGGGAGTTTGCGCACCGCTGATTTATAGGCAATAAAGAATATCACTTGTGGCACATTCACATGTCTTAGACAGGTCTGCAAACTCACTGCTGCCCCTCGCTCTCCTCCCCTCCGCTCTCCTCCTCCCCCCCTCAGAGCGTGATTTAGCAGCCTGGAACTTCCTGGGGGGGGGGTGCGAGGAGGAGAAGCTGCTGCTGATTCTGCTTCTCCTTACATGTGAGCTACGGGAGGGAGTGAGGCTGCTTTTGATGGAATCTTTCCTTACTGTATGTGTGTGTGACAGTGTGTGTGTGTGAGGAGGTGGGTAGAGGAGAGGTGAGGGGGAGATGGAGAGAGAGGAGAGAGGAGGGAGAAGGAGAGTGAAGAGGCAGAGGCCCCAGCATGGGGTCGTAGGCTCCTTAAGGGCTGCAACGTGATTGGCGAGAGCTGGGGGGGGTGGGGTCGGCTAACCCGTGCCCCCCCCGTCCTCCTTCCCCCTCGGAGAGGGGAAGACTGCATGTCCCCTCCCATACAGGGGGAGGGGGGAGAGGGTATAAAGAGACGGTCCCCAGGGGAGAGAGACAGAGCTAACGGAATTTTTTCCTTACCTTACAGGATTTTTGCTTCGGATCTGCAAACTTTTCCAGTCATGATGACAGGCCTCGTGGATTACAGCAGCTCGCCGCTGTGTAAGGACGCTCCGAGCCCTGCCAGCCTCGCCCACCAGGATCCTGATTCCGATGCTGCGGCTGCTCCTGAGGATCAGGTGAGTGTCCCTGCCCCGGGCAGATCCCAGAGCAGAAGTGCGGGCAGTATCCCCCATGCACCTTCCCCCAGCCCGGCCGGGCCCCAAGCCAAGCGCAGGCGTCTCCCGCCAGCGCCCACTCCTTTCCCTGCTACCTCCCCTGCTCCCAGCCGCCACCCTTCCCCTGCTCACAGGCCCTGCTTACCCCCCCCCCCCTGCGGTCCCCTCCTGGCTCACGCTCCTGCGTAGCCCCGCCACCCGTGCCCAACTCCCCATGACCAAGCGCGGTCCCGCTGGGCTCCCCGCCGCCAGTCTCCCCGCCCGGAAGACCGGGTCTCTGGAGGGGGGAAAGGGCGTCCGTATTCACACTATTTCTGCCTTCCCACACTCTACAAATAACACTGTCGACGGGACGCAAACACGCTGCACACTCCCTGCCACCTTACAACGTTTCACAATTAATAACAATCACAAAACATTTCACCCTTCCTTCACCCACGCTCACCACCAAACCCGGCCGCTCTGCAACCTCCCCATCCGCACAACTACCACCCCCGCCTCACACAAACCCGGACGCTCCGCAACAGCCGCACCATCACACTCACGTGCGCCGCCCTGCACCGGCTCCCGGACGGAGGGGAAGCGCGGCGCGGACCTCCTGCCCCAGCCGCAAACTCCAGGCTCCTCCCCCCTCGCTCCCAACGAGGAACAGAGGGGAAGCGCGGCGCGGGCCACCTACACCAACCGCCAACTCCAGGCTCCTCCGCCCTCACTCCCAACGAGGAACGGAGGGGAAGCGCGGCGCAGGCCTCCTGCCCCAGCCTGCCACTCTTGCCCCCCCGCCAACTTCCCGAACCCACCTCCTGCCTCAGCCAGATGACACGGGGATATCAGTGCCAGGAGGGGAACCGTCTGCCGCCAGGAACCACCTCCCGGTCAAGGTAAGTCACCCACCGTCTCCCACACACCCACTGTCACCCAGTTACCCACCGTCTCACACCCACCCACTGTCACCCAGTTAGCCACCCACTGTCAACCACCCACCCAGTCACCCACCCACACAGTCACCCACACTCACCCACACTCACCCACACACTCATCCACTCACCCACACTCACTCACCCACACACTCACCCACCCAGTCACTCACCCACCCACCCAGTCACTCACTCACCCAGTCAGTCACCCACACAGTCACTCACCCACTTACCCACCCAGTCACTCACCCATGCAGTCAGTCACTCAAGTCACCCACCCAGTCAGTCACCCAGTCAGTCAAGTCAGTCACCCAGTCAGTCAGTCACCCAACCAGTCACCCACCCACCCAGTCGGTCTGTCACCCACCCAGTCAGTCACCCACCCACCCAGTCAGTCACCCACCCAGTCACCCACCAACCCAACCAGTCACCCACCCAGTCAGTCAGTCACCCACCCAGTAAGTCAGTCAGTCACCCACCCAGTAAGTCATTCAGTCACCCACCCAGTCAGTCACCCACCCAGTCAGTCACCCACCCAGTCAAGTCAGTCAAGTCAGTCAGTCACCCACCCAGTCAGTCAGTCACCCACCCAGTCAGTCAGTCACCCAAGTCAGTCACCCACCCCGTCAGTCACCCACCCACCCAGTCAGTCACCCACCCAGTCAGTCACCCAAACAGTCAGTCACCCACCCAGTCAGTCAGTCACGCAAAACACCCACCCAACCAGTCACCCACCCACCCGGTCGGTCAGTCACCCACCCAGTCAGTCACCCACCCACCCAGTCAGTCACCCACCCAGTCAGGAGGGAGGGCAGGGGGCAAAGGGCAGGGGGAGGGAGGGCAAAGGGCAGGGAGGGGTGGGGGGCTAAGGACAGGGGAGGGCAAGAGGGCAGGGAGGGGCAGGGAGGGAGGGGGGCAAGAGGGCAGGGAGGGAGGGGGGCAAGAGGGCAAAGGGCAGGGGGCAAAGGGGAAAGGGCAGGGGGAGGGAGGGCAGGGGGGCAAAGGGCAGGGGAAGGGAGGGCAGGGGGCAAAGGGCAGGGGAGGGAGGGTAGGGGTCAAAGGGCAGGGGGATGGAGGGCAGGGGTCAAAGGGCAGGGGGAGGTAGGGCAGGGGGCAAAAGGCATGGGGAGGGCAGGGGGCAAAGGGCATTGGGAGGGAGGGCAGGGGCAAAGGGCATTGGGAGGGAGGGCAGGGGGCAAAGGGCATTGGGAGGGAGGGCAGGGGGCAAAGGGCAGGGGGAGGTAGGGCAGGGGGCAAAAGGCATGGGGAGGGCAGGGGGCAAAGGGCATTGGGAGGGAGGCAGGGGGCCAAAGGGCATTGGGAGGAGGGGCAGGGGGCAAAGGGCATTGGGGGGGGCAGGGGGGCAAGGGCAGGGGGAGGGGGAGGGAGGCATGGGGGGAAAGGGCAGGGGAGGGAGGGCAGGGGGGGCAAAAGGCAGGGGCTGCAAAGGGCAGGGGGGGCAAAGGGCAGGGGGGGGCAAATGGCAGAGGGAGGGAGGGAAGGGGGGGGCAAAACGGCAGGGGGGAGGGAAGGAGGGGCAGGGGGGGCAAAGGGCAGGGGGACCCAGGGGCCGGGCAGGGGGGGCAAAGGGCAGGAGGGCAGGGGGGGCAAAGGGCAGGGTGAGTCTTGGATGCATTAAATAACCCATTCCCCTGCGTTTCCTCACCTTGCACACGGCCGCGCTTCTCTTGCTACGGGTCCCGGCCGCCCTCCACCTCGGGCTCCTCCGCGGCGAGGCTGAGACGCTCCGGTGAGGAGGTGCTGTGCCTCTCACGGGGAGAGGCGGAGAGAGCCGGAGGAGAGGCGGAGACAGCCGGAGGAGAGGCCTCTGGGACGGGGAGCGGCCTGTGTGAGGGGAGAGCCGTGTGCTCTGTGTGTGTGTGAGGGGGGAGGGGGGGAGGCGCCGGGGGGGGAGCCGGCTGGGGGGGTGACGCCGGGGGGGGAGCGCTTGAACGGCGGCGCAGCCCAGTTGAAAGTCTATGGCGGCGGATTCCCATAGCTGCCAACGGCGGCGGTTTGCCATTGAAAGTCTATGGCGGCAGAGCCCGTTGTTTTCAATGGGGATTTAGTGAAAAACCGTGATTTAATTTACAGCAGAGTTTTTTTGTATTAAAATAGGAAACGGTTTAAGGTGTATTTGTGTAACTCCGGTTCCGAAGGTCGTAGCAAGTCGCAAATTGGACCATAGGGTGTCCCAGTTCCAGCATTGAGAACTGGGAAGTTTGGACTGGCTGGACCCAGCGGAACCGGATATTTTAATATGTTTGTGTTTTATCTTTCATACTGTGTCCCAAAGCAGGGATAAAACCCAGAGGAAATTCCTTTGCATACCAGGGTAGCATATGGCCAGAGAGGCGACCCAATGTCTAGGACTTAAGTATTGTTCAAAGGATTTTGTCACCTCCACTGTTTACATGAGGGCGGAGATTACTCAAACCAGAGCAGTCTTTAAGTGTCCCATTTAACACCTTACAACAAAGAATATCCTGCCAGGAATCCAATCTGGTAGACTAGCTGGCATTCCTGATGCAGATGAGGGGCTACAGAAATGAGACCCCAGAGTTCTAATGCGCATGTGCCAACTAGCAGGGGGGCATGGATCAAACTGTGTTCCCACGTTAATGAGTGGCTAGAGGTAATTGAAGACCAATCACCTGTACTTAATGTTAAGGGTAGGGTTACAAAAGATATATAAATCGTGGTAAGCCCTATTCCCTTTGTCTTTGTCTTCTGATATCTGAATTGTTGTGTATGAAGAATTCCGGCGCAACTGCGCATGACACAATCCACGAGGTCCCGGATGGAGTCAAAAAACTTAATTGGCACATAACAACACCAGGGCTACACCACGATCTCCCCCTCTATGCGTTTCACCCTCTGGAGCAGGGCTTCGTCTCGGAGTGGGGAGATGTGGTGTTGCCTGAACATTTAAAGTAAAAAGCCAGCGAAAAACGGGTAATCATGATTAACCCCTTCATGGGAAAAATTGCACACAGTCATAACATATGTTATATTATAACATAAGTATAGTGATAGCATTCAGAAGGTAACCTTTATAAAGGATTAAATAATAATCACCAATGACTTAAATTTATGGCTAGTCAATTTTACATGAAGGTACTTAAAAAGCTGCTTGCAACATTGCAAAAAATCAACCTCGTTGTACCTGTGATTCCCTTATTAGACATGCAGTCTTAATTCCATTAATATGGGTAAAGCATATCTTAATGCATATAACCTTAGCATAAAGTGGTAAGCACTGTAATGAGACTGCTAATTTTTGGAATCCAAATGCAGGTACAGGAGGTTTGGGCAGAAAAGAGAGTTAAGAAAAAATAATAATAATCAGGAGGGGGAGGGGAGAGGGGGGAAAAAGAGGGGGAGGGGAGGGAAGGGGAACCCAGAAAAGAAAGAAAGAAAAACAGACACGGTAAAATCTAATAAAGTATCGAAATGCATTATTCTATAATATGCAAAAACATAGAAGACACAATTTATTATACAGACCTTTTAGACGGTAAGGTGCATCTATTATGTATTATAAAAAACAACGTAGATCCCATTCCTGATTGAGTCCATTGGGTTGCAGGGTATTCAAGGCAAAAATCCAATGAGCCTCCCGTTGATACAGGATTTTCTTCCGATCTCCTCCACAAGGAGGTAAAGGAATATGTTCAATGGCTATACATTGCAGTGAATTTACTGAACCCAATGGACAGGTGTTAAAATGTATGGATACTGGATGCATCATATCGTGGTTGCGGATAAGTCTCAAGTGCTCTAAGATGCGAATCTTGAGCACTCTACTCGTGAGACCAACATATTGTTTCTTACAACCACATTGTAATAGATACACTACAAAAGGTGTCTGACAAGACATGAAGGATCTAATTTTAAAATGACGAGTTTCATCACAATTGGAAAAATGTGTGGATTTTCTCATAAATGAACAAATTTTACAATGACCGCATTTAAACGAACCCTGTAATTTGGGGAATAAGGATAATCTGTTTTTCTTACAGGTATTAGACTGTAGCATACTTGGTGACAAGAGGTTGCCTAATGTGGCCGCTTTCCGGAAGACTACACGAGGGCCAGTACATACCATTTTTTGTAACAGTGGGTCCAAAGATAGTGTGGCCCAGTGTTTCTGAATGATAGATTTGATGGCATTCGCTTGTTCGCTGAAATTGGTAATGAAGTAGGGTGCATCAGTGCCCTCTTGGGGCGTAATGGTGTCAGATCTTTTAACATTCATGTTAATTAATTAATCTCTTTCAGTGCCTAATGCCATTTCATAGGCTGTATCAAGGTCTTGTTTGGCATACCCTCTTGCCAGAAATCTGTCCCTCATCTCACCCGCCCTGTGTACAAAGGCACCACGAGAGGAACAGTTCCGACGCAAGCGAAGGAACTGGCCCCTCAGGATGCCTCTGACCAGAGGGCGGGAGTGACAACTTCTAGCGTGAAGCAAGGAATTCCTTGCATTTGGTTTCCTAAAGATGTCTGATTGGATTTTGTTATCAATATCAATGTACAGATTAAGATCAAGAAATTGAATTTGATGCATATCAAACGCATGTGTAAATTTCAGATTCAATGTGTTGTCTGCCAGATAAACAAAATACTTTTTAAGTACCTCCTCCCCACCACTCCAGATCAAAAGCAGGTCATCGATATAGCGCTTGTAGAACGCTATATGATGCCTGTAGGGATTGGAATCTCCAAACACGTGGGACACCTCCCATCAACCCATGAACAGGTTGGCATAGGAGGGGGCAAACGAGGTCCCCATAGCTGTCCCACGTGTTTGGAGATAAAACTGACGGTCAAAAAGAAAATAATTATGAGTGAGTGAAAATCTGATACTATCTAATAAAAAAGCAGTGAGAGCAGGGGAAAGGGGGGAATATTCAGTGAGAAAGAATTCCACAGCTGCTAGCCTGTGGTCGTGGTGAATGATATTGTAAAGGGAAGCTACATCTAGTGTAACCCAGATGTAGTGTGAGTGCCATGTAAGAGGTGCTAAAAGTGATAAAACATGCTTAGTGTCCAAAATGTGTGAAGGTAAGGAGTGTACAAGTGGTTGTAAAAAGTGATCTATATATAGCGAAAGGTGCTCTCCCAGGGACCCAATACTAGAAATAATAGGTCGACCGGGGGGTGAGTGAAGTGTTTTGTGAATTTTGGGGAGGTGATGAAAGATGGGTGTGATAGGATCTGGAGTGGTGAGGAAGTCTCTCTCAGTGGGAGTGAGAATTTGTAAAATCTCACCTTCATCCATAAGTTCGGCAAATTCTTTAAGAAATTGGGGAGTCGGATCTCTGGCAAGAACTGCATACGCCTCGGGGTCCTCAAGCTGCCGCTGGGCCTCTAACACATAGTAGTCTCTGTCAAGGACCACTGTGGCGCCCCTTTGTCCGCTTTTCTAATGAGAATAAGATCGTTATCAGCGAGTGATCTAATAGCCGCCCTTTGATCAACTGTAAGATTATCAACATGTGATCCATAGATATTGGATCCTTTGGGCACTACTCCATTAGCAAGAAGTGATAGATCTCTTTCTACAGCTTTTTGAAAGATGTCAATGTACTGCCCTTTCATATGGGAAGGGTAAAATGTAGACTTCTTTTTGAAATCCGAGTTGATACTACCCAAAAAGAAAGTTTGATCATCTTGCGTGTTGCTTTCAGAAAAGAGATCTATCAGGTCTTGCTGGTGACATAGATCTTGAAAGCCTAGGGGAGCAGAGACAACAGGGTTAAGAGAGAATCAATCAATCCCTGGAGAAGTACCTGAGATGTTTTATATCCGATTTCCAGGATGATTGGGCTCAACTCCTCTCTTGGGCAGAGTATGCCGTCAATTCTGCAAAAAACGAGTCCACCCGGGAGTCACCCTTCTTTATAAATTATGGGTTCCACCCTCCCTGTCTTCCCATCATTCCTTCTGGAGTACCAGCCGTAGATGAACGCATTTCTTCCCTCCAAACCGTATGGTCCAGGATTCAGTCTACCCTTCTCAACTCCTCCCGCAGATCGAAATTACAGGCCGATCGTCATCGTCGTTCGGCGCCCAGTTACAAACCAGGGGATTTGGTATGGCTCTCCTCTAGGAATATCCACCTCAAGGTACCATCTCCTAAACTGGCACCTAAGTTCCTGGGACCCTTCCCTATTTGTGAACAAATCAATCCTGTGGCATTCCGGCTCCAACTACAACCCAGTATGAAGATTCCCAATGTCTTTCATGTGTCTCTCTTAAAACCATTTATCTCCAGTCACTTCTTTCCGGATCAGACTCGTAAACCGGATCCCATTACGGTACAAAATAATGAGGAATACGAAGTTCACTCTCTTTTGGATTCTCGCCTATCCAGGGGTCAAGTCCAGTTCTTGGTGCAGTGGAAGGGCTTTGGCCCTGAAGAGAGATCCTGGGTACCTTCAAAGGACATTCATGCCCCGGCCCTTCTTAAGTCCTTCAGGAAGAAGTTTCCAGAAAAAACGTTCTTGGACCGTCCTGAGGCCGTTCCTGAAGAGGGGGGTACTGTCAGGAATCGGCGTTCTCCTCGCTTCCCACACAGCACCTCCTCTCCGCAGGGAGCCCCATGACCCACAAAACAATCCTGCCTTACCGTCCTCCACGGCTCCTCGCCCCTGCCGCCGTCGCGGGATCACTCCCCTCGGCGATTCCTCTGCTCAGCGCCGGGCGCGCCCATGCCCTCCTGCATGCACGCCAGCCCCAGACGTTATGTGCATGCATTCCCAGCTTACAGAGCACACGCCTAACAGAGCACTTTTAACTAGTGCTCCTGCAGTGAGGCGTCGCCCCCAAGCATCACACAGTTCCATGCAAAGCAATGATTACACTCAGCTGGGCTGTAACACCTCTCTCCTATCAGGCAAGACTCCTTGCAGTCCTCCAGGCCTGCCCCCTTTTCCCATTGGCCTGCCCGGCTTTATTATGTCTGTGCTTCCCATCACTCGTCGCTCGACATAGTTCTGTATGGAAGCATTTGACTACTCTCTCAGTGACTCCTCAGGTATTGACGCGGATTGGATGACTACCCCCTCTGGCTCTCGACTTCGGCTCTACTTGGACTTCGTGACTTCTGGCATCCCTGTAACACGGCTTATACCTTCGATCATCCGCAACTCTCCTATCCCTGATCTTGGCAACGGCAATAACTACTCCTCCTCTACTACCGGTACCGGCAAGTATTGTCTTCATTACTATACCTGGCCTGGCAACACTAACACCACACTCCGGTCGCGCTCCCTTTGCTGCGGGTGCGTGTATCCCTACGTCCCACCTCAGCACAGGGGACGGGTCTGGTCTGCGGGCAGCACCGGCGTAACACTGATATCATCTGAATTGTTACCTGATTGCGAGAGAATTGCTATGCAACATACTTCTCATCCCCCATCCCCAAAGTAAGTGTACTTCTTGTCTTGTTACTGTACTATAGCGTGTGTTCACCTATCCAAAGGAATAAATACAATTTATTATATCTAAGCCTCCTGCACACGCGGGAAGCTCATTTATTTAAAATGCAGCAGCATTCTGATATTTATCAGCGTCTGTGTACATCCTAAGCTTCCCTGCCTGTGCATGTTACATGGGATCGCGCTATACAATACTATCGCGGGATCCTCCAGCCTGAGGGGCTATTGAGTTGCTCACCTTCAGACAGGCAAGTCCTCGAGCACATCAGCGCTGATATAACCAGGATCAGCGCTGATGTAGGGGACTGTGCGTTATTAGTTAGTTCCTCCACTTGGTTACAGATACAGGTCAGCTGATCTTTGAGAGGGAGGGTGGTGCGCATATGGGTTTCACTTACTAAACCCTGGTTCAACCATCCTTACACCACACTCTTTAGAGCTGAACATTTGGCTTTTATATTATATATTAACCCTTTATCTGCTGAACAGCAACGCAGGGGGTTACAGCCTACAACATCACATTCATTGATAATTGCTAACCCTCCTGTGCCACTGCATACACGTTGGAAGTTGCCTTTATGCCATTATTCACCCTTTGTGCGCAGCACAGTATCACGCTCACGTCAGGGTATTTGCATATATATACCTAGTATCTGCATCTGGCTCCTTATACAGCGTCCATTGGGCAGCAACAGCAGATAACACTGACAACCTATATTGACACGAGTTAAGGTTTACCCTGGTTAACAACAACCTACCTCACCTACAGTTTAGGTGTCTATAGGATTACTTTATGCCTTAGCCAATGCCATACTATCCTGTATCTTTCTACGCAGTATGTCCATGAGCCTGCACCTATGATCAATAGTGGGGGCTACACAGGTTCTCACCATAGACCTGGCTCACACAGTGCATATCTATATCAGGGACAGACATCACATAGGTCTAACCAAGCGCACATTATGCCATACTAAATATTGTACCTATCCTCAGTGTATCAATTTAGTACGTATCATACGCCTGGATACACTCGCAAGGAGAGTGTCTTCAAGTGGGCTCTCAGAGGCTCCTTTTTCCTATATTTTTAGGTAGCTACTATCCGTAGCGCTTGATCCCCAATATTTATTAGGGAGTCTATTTACACCTACCCACCTTACCGTAGGTGGGGTATCAAGGATACAGTCACGAGCTGTTTATCATCATTTAATTACGTTTTAACCCCCTATTTTTTATTCAAGGTTATCAATAAAGTATATTTTAAATTTACAACATTACATTCCGAGTGATTGAGTGCTGCAAGACTGGGTCCTTTTTCTTCTGTATGATATCGTTCAGTTCAAACCCAGTTATTTGTGTAAATTACAGCCTGTCATAAGCTATCGTCACAATGCCCCCGGCCAGTAGTAACGCTGTCATAACCGGGCTCGCGTTCTGTTGACCCCCTGATGTCCCGCTAACGGAATAGAGTGAGCTACCCGTAACAGTTGCTGTCGGTACCCCTGGGGCACTACTAGCTGTCGCTTACCGGTCAATCCCTCCTCTATCCCTGGGTTCCCTTCTTCTCTATACAGAGGTCCCTTATACCATATGCAGTGCTCAGTGCCTTCCCCTGCCTGAGATTCGGACGCCCGAAGTCTCACGCCGGCCAGAGTAGGGTCTGTCTTCACTGCCTCCCTAAACTGGGCTCCTAATTCTGGCCACCCCCCCAGTCATGTCATTGTCCGGAGAATGGGGAAGGGTGAGGGGGAACAGTAAGTCAGTCTGTGGTTGCAACTGATCCTGGCTTACCTCCCCGGGCTCCTCTGCGCCCTCCGCTAACGTTGGTCCCAAAGGCTGGGGGACTGGCGCCGTCGCCATTGCCGCTGTCTGGCTCCGGGTAACCGCCGCCACTGCAGCGGACTTGGGCACTCGGTCATAGGTGCAGGTCATCGGTCCCAGATCGTTGCCAAGAAGAACATCGGCATCCAAACCGGGTAAAACCCCCACCTCCCGCACACCCTGGCCCTCCCCCCAATCCAAAAAGATCCTGGCCACTTGCAGGAAACGTGGCTCTCCGTCGGCCACAGTGATCTGTATCCCAGGGCCTGGGATCAATTCCTCTGGCCGGACCATATCAGGTCGGACCAGGGTCACTGCAGCTCCTGAATCCAGCAAGCCGACTGTTTGCCGGTCACCGACTGTGACCGGGGTGAGATGTCTGCTCCGGCCGTCTGTCTGCTGCAGGTCCGCACTGAGATGTCCTCCGCTCCTGGCTGTAGGCACCGATGAAACCGGGACAGGCATTGCATGGGACGTCTCGCTGCGAGTTGGTTCCATGACCGGTCCGGAGTCTGTGGTGGAAGCCACCCGCACGCGGGCTACCGGCTTCGCAGCTGGGGTGCGTTGCCCCTGATGGGGTCCGTTGGAACGCAGGGATTCCGGGCAATCTGGTCTGATGTGACCAGGGCGGTTGCAGTTGTAGCACCGGCGCTCGTGCTGGAGCTCCCCCGCCTTCGGTGGACTGCTGCCCGCAGGCGCCCTCTGAGTCCATTGGGGGATATTGGCAGACTTTCTGGCCGGTGCCACCGCCACCACCGCCTTGGCTACTGCTTTGGTGGTCATCAGGGCTCGGCTGGCCACATAGTCGTCTGCAAGCCTCGCCGCCTCCTGGTAAGTCTTGGGCTTCTTGTCATACACCCAAGCCCTCACCGCCGGTGGGCACTGCTGCATGAGCTGCTCCTGAAAGATGAGGTCCAGCAGGCATTGGTAAGTCCGCGCCTCATAGCCCTCCACCCAGCGTATCCCGAACAAAGCCATGCGGGTCACGTAGGTAACATAGGACTCCTGGGGCTGCCTCTCTTCCTGCCGGAATTTACCCCGGTATGCTTCAGGGGTAAAACCGTACTGAAACAATAACAGTTCTTTCAGGTGGTCATAGTCATCAGCATACTCATCTGGAAGCGCCATCATTGTCTGCTTAGCCAAGCCGGACAGTAAGGGGTCCAAACGTGCAACCCTATGCTGGGGAAGCACTTTGTACCGCCGACACTGTGTCTCAAAGTTCTTTAGAAAACTGTCGATCTGATAAGTACCTTCCACGAACTTGGTGAGACTGTGCTGATCCGGTTTGAGTTCATCTGTGTTGGGTTGGACAGGGGGGCAATAAGCGGGTCTGTTCACTGCCATAGTGATAAACTGCAGCCGCTCCTCCGGTGTCCCTCTGTCACCCCACACAGTAATCAGTGCCAACATTTCAGGGGTGAATGGACTGGTAGCCGCAGCAACCAGTACCCCTCCTGTTGCACTGCTCCCGGGAGGTGCACTCGTTCCCTCCCCAAGATTCCGCCGCCCCGGCACTGGGTTCCTTCCCTGATCTCCGGGTGGCTGTATAAGGGCAAGCTGAGCCATATCCTGAGGCTCTGCAAGCCGGGCTTCATAGTCACCGATTGCGTCAACCATGTCTGCGACCTCCTGGTTCTCATAGGGCAGTCCATATTCACGGCACTTGTCCTTCAGCTGTGCTCAGGTCCTCATGTTGGATGAGCCTTCCGCCTCGCTCATGGTTCACGGTCGCAGCAGTACTCTCGAGTTCCCACTATATGACAGAGTCCCACAGAACACTGTAATATAGGTTCAGTTCAATCTCACCGCTGCCACCAGTTAATTATAGAGCTTGCCACGGTAGCTTATGACAAGATATAACGAACATCAAATATCTGGGTTGAACTGAACGAGGCTTAGATATAATAAAATATATTTATTCCTTAAAAAAGGTGAACACAGCAATATAGTACAATTAACAGGCAAGAAGGTAACACTTACTTAGGGTTGGGGGATGAAGAAATATCAGCTAGCAATTCTCCAGCAATTCTCCAGCAATCCGGTGACATCCCAAGTGGAATCAGAAGAACAACTATAAACTGTAGGGTTGACACAGTTTATATACCTGTGTAACCCTATTCTTAACATTGAATACAGACTATTGGTGAACAATTATCTGTATCCAATCCCTAACGTGGAGACACAGATTAACCCATGCCCCCCAGCTAATTAGCCCATGTGTACTGGGACTCTATTGGTAGCCTCATAATTAAATCAGGGGCAACGACCAGTCTACCAAATGAAGTATCTGCATTGTTTGTAGGTGTAGACATAACACTTACAAACCACTCCAGTTTGATGATTCTCCACCCTCAGGTAACAATTAGAGTGGTAGAGTCTGTTGATTAGTACTGGGTCTGTTGATTAGTACTTAGTGTAAACAATCAGGCAGATAACTTCTGATCACAGTGCTTAGGCTCAATCAGCCGGCTGCCCTTCATGACCTATTAGCATAGCAGATGGGGCCTGCATTTTCAGAACAGATCCAAAATACAATACATATACACTTTAATATCTACACATATTAATGAGTTCCATTCTGGTGGGCTCAGTGGGTCGAAATTTGCCAGTTTTTAATGCCTACAGTGACTCCACAGATTGGCCAAATATCAACTCTCTGCGACCTCCAGAACGAGATACAGAAATTCACATTAAAACATCTTTAAAATACAGGATTATAATGAAACATGGGAACAGGGGAACATACATTTTCATGACATGACAAGGTGTAAACCACATTCCTGGACCGCACTCCAGTTAACCCCTTGCCTCCCTGTGAGGTCATGGGGTGGCCATATGGGGTGCAACCCCTTTAATACCGAACCAACCGCCTCTCCCTCTACAGCCCTGACCCCAGAATCTTACAGGGGCAAGTTCCGGACAGGGGTAGTACTCCCCGGAGAGTCATACAGCACCTATGCCAGTAGGATGGCTTTGCACGGGACTCAGTGGGTGGAGGGGAATGGGGTTACAACATTCCATACCCTGCTGGACTTATTCTTCCAAGAGCAGCTGCTGCAGCAGCTTCCCACAGATGTGAGGGGATGGGTCTATGACCATAAACCTCAGACCTATGAGGATGCAGTGAGAATGGCAGATGAGTATGTGGCCAGCCGAGTTGCAATGAATGACCCTGTAGCACCCAAAGGAGCGGGCCATGTGGCCCAGAGTGCTAAGACTACCCCTCCGTGGACACACCAGCCTGCGGCAGCAAATAGCGCACCCAAGGCTGCAGAGTTCAAGCATGAGAGGCGGTGTTATTCATGCAATAAAGTTGGACATCTCAGGCCAGATTTTCCGGACCGGGACCAGTCCAAGGGACCCCATCAGGGGCAACGCTCACCAGCTGCGAGGCCGGTCACCCGTGTGCGACTGGTACACACAGAGGAGCCAAGTACAGCCGTGGAACCAGCCCACAGAGGGATGCCCAGCGGAGAGACTGCACTTGCCACCTCAGGCCCAGCAGCGGCCTGTGACATCTGGTTGCTCCAGTCGGGATGCAGCCCAATGATGTCCGGCAGAAGCATCTGCGGAAGGTGACCATCGGAGACCGGCAGGCGGACGGCTTGCTAGACTCCGGTGCCACCGTGACTCTGGTTCGCCCTGATATGGTGCGGCCAGAGGATTTGCTCTCGGGCACCGGGATGCAAGTGACCATGCCAGACGGAGGACCGCGGTCACTCCAGGTTGCCCGGGTCTTTTTGGACTGGGGTGCCGGACGTGGCATGAGGGAGGTGGGGGTTTTGCCTGGGTTAGATGCTGAGGTCTTGCTGGGTAACGACCTAGGACACGTTACCTGTGTTTTTACCACTGAGCTGGCACCTGTTGCAGCGATCACCAGGAGCCAGTCAGCAAGGATCGCAGCAGAACCAGCCCCTGTCCCCCTGCATTTGGGACCTACAGTTCCAGTAGTCTCTGCAGAGACCAGACAGGTAATCCAGACTCAGTCGCTTTCTGACACTGACTTACTGTTCCCTGTACCTGTTCCCTGTCCCCCTGACTCAGATGTGACCGGGGGGTGGCCAGAGTTAGGTGCCCAGTTTAGGGATGCGGTGCGATCTGATCCCAGCTTGGAGGGCATGAGACTGCGGGCGTCCGAGTCTAAGACAAGCAAAGGGTCTGATTACTTCTTGTGGCACCGCGGGCTCCTATGTAAAGAGCAAGGGACCACCGGGTTAGATGAGGTATGGACGGGGAAGAGACAGCTAATGGTACCCCGGGAATATAGGCAGCAGTTGTTGCGGGTAGCCCACTCCATTCCACTAGCGGGGCATCAGGGGGTCGCTAGGACGCGAGCCCGGCTGTTGCAGCGTTACTACTGGCCGGGGGCATCCAGTGAGGCGGCAGAGTTGTGCCGATCCTGTGATGCCTGCCAGCGAGTAGGTAAGGCGGGTGACCGTGTGAAGGCACCTCTGAACCCGTTACCGGTAATAGGGGAACCCTTTCAGCGGGTAGCTATGGACCTCGTGGGACCCCTCATGGTTTCCAGTTGGTCAGGAAAGCGCTACATTCTCACGGTGGTGGATTTTGCCACCCGGTACCCTGAGGCGGTAGCGCTTGCCAGTATTGATGCTAGGGCAGTAGCTAAAGCTCTGTTAGCCATTTTTTCTAGGGTAGGTTTCCCTAGTGAGATCCTAACCAATCAGGGGTCGCAGTTCATGAGTGAATTGCTCCAGTGTCTCTGGGAGGCGTGCGGGGTGAAGCACCAGCGCACTACCCCTTACCACCCACAAACCAACGGACTATGTGAGAAGTTCAATGGTACCCTGAAGCAGATGCTGCGAACGTTTATAGAGGCAGAGGGAAAAGACTGGGAGATTCACATGCAGCACTTGCTGTTTGCGTACCGAGAGGTGCCGCAAGAATCCACAGGCTTCTCTCCCTTTGAGCTGCTATATGGTCGCAGGGTACGGGGACCTCTGGAGCTATTCCATGAGGGATGGGAAGGGGAGACTACCACTACTGATCCGTCTGTGCTTCAGTATGTGATAGATCTCAGAGACCGGTTAGAGATGCTCATGGGGTTGGCACAGGACAACCTTAGAGCTGCTCAGACCAAGCAGAAGACCTGATATGATCCCAGGACAGCAGGTACTTGTTCTCAAGCCCATTCGGGAGAACAAATTAATGGCTGCCTGGTCGGGACCGTATCCGGTACTGCGAAAGACGAACGAGTGCAACTATGTTGTACAGGTAGATGCTGAGACAGGGAGAAATAAGACTTATCACATCAACATGCTGAAGGAGTACATAGCACCGAGTGTGGCGTCGGTGCTGGCCATTTGCAGCCCACCGATGAGGGATCCGGTGAGCAATGCTCTGCCTGATCTCCTGGGGGAGGTTAGGCAGGGAGGTACCATAGAGCAGGTGGAGATAGGGGCTCAGCTGAGTGTCAGGCAGAGAGCAGATACCAGGGCTATGCTAGAGAATAGAGAAGTATAGGGCTCTGTTTTCAGACAAGCCAGGGAAGACACACATTGCAGAACACCCAGTGCTGACAGGGGATCTGAGACCTCTGCATAAGCACACTTATAGAGTGTCAGCAGAGGTGAAGGGCAGTATAGAGAGGGAGGTAGAAGAGATGCTGGCCCTAGGGGTAATTGTACCGTCCCAGAGCCCTTGGGCTTGTCCGGTAGTCCTGGTGCCTAAGGACGGAACCACCCAGTTCTGTGTGGACTACCGGCAGCTCAATGCGGGCACGGTGTCAGATGCCTACCCCATGCCCCGCATGGATGAGTTGTTAGATGAACTCGCGGGGGCAAGGTATCTGACGACTATGGATCTCAGTAAAGGGTACTGGCAGATCCCTTAGGCTAGAGAAGTCTGCATTTATTACCCCAAGTGGCCTCTATACATTTCTAGTGATGCCATTCGGGATGAAAAATGCACCGGCTACCTTTCAACGCCTGGTCAATCGCTTGCTGGAGGGTATGCAAGGGTTTGCAAGGGCATACCTGGACAACATTGCTGTCTTTAGTAATTCATGGGACTCACACTTAGTGCATGTAGCTGCGGTGCTAGCCAGGATTAGGGAAGCGGGACTCACGTTGAAACCCACCAAGTGCTTAGTAGGGATGGCAGAGGTATTGTACCTAGGGCACAGAGTGGGTGGCGGGCATCTTAAGCCAGAACCAGCTAAGATGGAAGCTATAGTGAAGTGGCCCGTTCCCAAAACCAAGAAGCAAGTCATGGCTTTCCTAGGCACCGCAGGCTACTACAGAAAGTTTGTCCCCCAGTATGGCGCCATTGCCAAACCCCTGACTGACTTGACCCAGAAGCGACTGTCTGTGCTGGTAGTCTGGTCTCCTGCCTGTGAGGTCTTGTTTCAGGCATTAAAGACTGCACTAGCCAGCGCTCCTATACTTGCTGCTCCAGACTATGCAAAAAAGTTCCTGGTGCAGACTGATGCCTCAGACTTTGGCATTGGTCCTGTACTCAGCCAAGTGGGGGAGGAGGGCGATGAGCACCCGGTAGTATATCTAAGCCACAAAATGCTGCCCAGAGAGGTGGCATATGCCACCATTGAGAAGGAGTGTCTGGCCATAGTGTGGGCTCTAAAGAAGTTACAGCCTTATTTGTATGGCAGACATTTCACAGTAATAACTGTAAGGCAGGAGGTATTTTTTTGTAAGTCCAAGCAGGAATTACTTGGACATCCAGCTGTGATATGGGTGAATGAGCTTTGGTATTTTTATAGGACAAAGATATATGGGGTAGATGGCCCCAAATGACCAGTGCTACAGAGCTTTGTATGTAACCCACAATAATTTTAAAATAAATGTTTCTGACTGCGTTTTAAACCGGATCACTTGGTGTGGTAATGCATGCTTGAGGCTATGTGCATGAAACCCCTAGATGGCACCAGGTGTGGCAGAGATGTGCGGAGTTGTAAGTGGGGAGTGTTTAAACCCCCTCCTTGACCTCTGCAGTCTCCCTGAACTAAATAAACATAGTTTTTAACTATGCTTCAATAAAGGAACACTTTACAGCACAGTCCAGCATTTGCTACGTTTTTCCTGCCTCGTGGTGCCCGCTGAATCACCTTTCCTCAACCGGAACAGGTACACTCCTTCGGTATTTTTATGACCATGCCTCAAAGAGATCGAGCTGATTAGCATCTTCCTGTCTAAAAGAGTGTCAGTTATGAAAAGACCCAGCAGACCCATAATGTATACAAAACTGACATACTGATGCACAGCAGATGTCAGGCTAGTGACCCCTCCGGTCAAAAATCAGCCTTAGTGGTCCAAAGAAATGGGTGTAGCCCAGGTATGCTAAGTGGCATGGGCGTCAACCTGACCCATGCGCCCTGCCCACTGGACAGCCCTTTTGACCGGTCTTAGGAACTGTGGGTCACTTGGCTATTCATGTTTTTTTATGTTCCCACGAGGGGATTGGATCCACATGTTAAAGATAGCTTTGGCCAGTCTATAACTGTGGCTCCCCAGGTATTTCCCAGTGTGATTCCTGAATGTTAATCCATGATGTAAAGATGCAAGACTTTGTTCCAGTACAGCAGCAACCAGTCCAGGAGTGAAGGGGTTAACAAGGGGTTAACAACCACATAACCACAGGACTTTTAAAACCAAAGCTGCATTTCTTGCACTGGCAAGCAAAGGACAATTTCTTTTGTTCCATGGACAATTTCTTTCATTTCCTTATCCCAGTGAGTGTTGTTTTAAGTGTATTCTGCAGATGTCGTGTGTTTGTCTATTAAGGAAATAAATTACAATTTATTTTGCAACTTGTTCTGTTCAATCAAGTACCCAAAAATATAAATGTGTTGATAAAAGTTGATGTCATCGTGACACCCACCCACCCAGTCAGTCAGTCAAGGCAGTCACCCACCCAGTCACCGAGGGCCCGTCCACCCACCCACCCACCCAGTCACCGAGGGCCCGAAGTCACAGAGGTAGACCTATAATCGCAGGCATTGATTCAATGACATCCAACTTATCATGTTATTTGGATGTCATTCTTCAGAAATATGTTATTCAAAATAAATCTCATCTGAAAGACACTACTGATATACTGGCAATATTAGATAAAATCTTATGGAAAGATAACTATATACTCATCACTAGTGATGTATCATCATTATATACATCTATTAGACATGATCTGGGTCTAAATGCAATATCAGGAGTTCTATATGCTGATCCTAAAATGGACAAAATACAAATTAAGTTTATTTTAGAAAGTATTACCTTCATATTAAGTCATAATTACTTTGGGTTTGATAATTTTTTTTGAAAATATGTGGTACTGCAATGGGGACCAGGTTTGCCCCAAGTTATGCGAACCTCTTTATGGGCATCTGGGAGGATGACTTTATTTGGTCGGCACATGACTTTTGGGGCAAACCTGGTCCTCTATAAAAGATACAGTATATTGACGTTCTGTTTTTTATATGGGAAGGGGGTGAAAAAGAATTACAAGATTTCATCATATATATATATAAATAAGAATGATAGGAATTTAAAGTTTACTACTAAATATGATAGGAAAAATATTGAATTTCTTGATCTTGAAATTTATATCGACCAGGGGACTATGAAGACAAAAAAATTCTTCAAAAAGTAGATGGAAATAATTATATACACAAAAAGAGCTGCCATCACCCTAAATGGGTATCAAATATCCCTTTTGGTCAGTTAAGACGCATTAAAAGAAATTGTACAGATAAAGAAATTTATAAAAATCAATCTGAAATCTTGATCAATAAATTCAAAGAAAAACCTATGACCCATTAGTTATTGAAAAAGCAATTGAAAGAACAGATAAGCTTAATAGACAAGATCTAATATATCCTAAGAAATCAATACAAAATGATACATCAAAGAATTTCCAAACCACATTTATTACACAATATAATAGTGAAGCTAGTAAAATCACTAAAATATTAAATAAACATTGGCATGTACTCAAAAATGACCCAGTGCTAGCAAATGATATTTCAGACAGAGCAAAAGTTATCTTTAGAAAAGCCAACAATTTAAAAAGTTCAATAGCTCCAAGAACTTTTAAAGTTTTAGATAAAGCAAAAGACTCTAATTGGTTAAAAAGTCCAAAAGGATTTTATACATGTGGAAACTGTAAAGTCTGTATATTAGGGTCACAAAGTCAACTGACCTTTTCCTCTTGTTCCACAGGTGAGAACTTTAAAATGACAAATTTCATAAATTTCAAAACGGATCATGTAATATATATGTTAGAATGCCCATGCAAAAAGCAATACATTGGTAAAACTACTAGACCATTAAAGGTGAGAATTATGGAACACATGAGTAGCATTAGATGCAAAATACAGACTCATAGTGTTCCCAAACATTTTGAAATCTTACCATAATTCCGATCCCAATGTACAGGGTATTAGAACATGTACTCTCCCATTGGAGAGGAGGAAACAGGTCCCTTGCTTTAGGCAAAAGAGAAACCTTCTGGATTCATAGGGTTAAAACCATGATTCCAGCAGGTCTAAATGCCGAAATAGATATTATTCCGTTTTTGCAAAAAAAATTGTGAAATGTATATATATTTTTTTTATTTCACTAATGCATGTGTTTTCTGTCTTTATTCTTCCCCCGAAATCTACTGCAAAATTTGATTACGCGTATGTACATTTATTATATGAGTCCTCCCCCTGTAACACTTCCCTTCTCCTTCCCCCTTTTGATAGACTATGGGTGGGGTGTGTACCTAGTCTGATTAAACTTTTGGCCAATTAGATCATGCTGTATCAGGTATATAAGAGAGGTTAGCATAACATAGTCATGACTCCTGATGAAACTACACTGTTTAGTGAAACGCGTAGTCGCTGTGAGTGACGTCATCAGCCAGTACCCGGGAGTATACCGGTTGCCTCCCCGCGAGAAGAGCTGTGTTCCCCATTGAGTCCACCACAAGAGCTACACGGATCCCATTGACGGATGCCAAGAGACCTTGAGAGTGTATGACGCAGAGGCAACAGAGGTTCCCCGTTCAGGCGGTTCCATAGGTGTGCCAGTCGATCTGACGGCCCCTGCGGTCCAGAGCATGGTATCCGAGACGGAGGAGACGAGCTGGTGATATCACCTGTTTTTTATGTGCCCATTTGCTTTATGACACTAAGTGTTAATTTTATTGCGTGTATAAAGGTATTATATTGTGTTACACTATGGAAGCCTCTCTTTCCTTTCTATAACCCTGATTGCTGAAGTTGCTGCGTATGCTGTTCACATTTCACCAACTATCCAGTTGTGGGGTCCATCTACCAGTCAAGCTTTTGCCACTGATCTCTGACATGATTGATTATATCTGACACCAAGTGAGTCTCCATTCAATAGATATAACCACACCACATTGTTTGAATCAACTTTATTTGCACTATGTATGCTTTTTCATTTGTTACGTATTGAAATCTGCGCTCCCAAGACGTGCTGCAACAAGAAGTGGAAATCACAGATCATCCACTAAAGGGTTTTGAGCTGCATTCTTTTCACTTATCACTAATTTGTGACACACACACACACACACTTAAAACCAGAAACAGAACATAAAATACAGACAGAGCTCAGTGCACATCCAGTGAAACTCATACACGGTACAGTGCCTAAATATATATGTATAAATATCTATTAAATAAAATGGTCTTTTAGGTTAACATTTTTGACCAAAATTGTTGTAAGCCCCTGAGCCACTCCACGGCAGACCACATTTCAGGGGTCCCTAACGCTAATATAAATTCTTAATAACCTGTGCAATACCAGGAAGAATGATTTATAATAAATCTGTCAATATTAGTTGTCAAGTTCTAAGTCTGATTGAAGCTTTTATTAACCTGTACATTACCAGGAAAAGCACTCTGTATTAGAGATGTCACAACCATACTGCAAGCAGGCAAGTTCCCCTGAGAGTGGGAGATGCTATGGAGTGAGCTTTTAACCATTTAAATGTGGGAGGGGGTAAGCTTCATTTAGGTAGGAGGTTGCCATCCTCCAATCAGCTAAGACTAGCTGAACAAGAATTGTAAAACATACTGGACACCTAACAAGCTCCTATTGCTATGTTACAAGAGTATCAGAATCCTACACGTTAGTTTGAATACAACACTACCCATCTGTATCCACTATTTCATGCACAGAAAAAAGGAATAAGTCGAATAAATTAAGTAACTATTTCAACTGAGATCGAAGCATAACTAGCATATGATGCATTAGTGTCTATTTTACCATCTGCCAAAGGGCAGGGAAGTATAGAAAGAGTAAGATTTCTGTTCCAAACCGTTTTTATTTGTTTTTCAAATATAGTCACGGTAGGGGATGGATACAGAATAAAAAGAAAGGATGGGAGGGGAACATCAAAACCAACATAACCACATCAACAATACACTACAAACGAAGAAAAATTAAAAGTAAAACGAGTAATAATTACTTTAACAATACTAATAAAAAACAAAACAGAAACATGTGGGAGGCAAGAGACACTAGTGGCAATAGCCTCAGTAGTTTTCCTGATTCTTTGGTATAGTATGGGGTGTAGCTTTGAAACAATTTTTTTATTTTTAATATCTTGAAATTTGGTTACATTTGTATATCTTGTATTGTCGCTATATCTTCTGGAAAGGCAGTCAACAATGGATTCCAGATTTTTCGAATTTCTCCATAGTATTGTTCATAAATGCTGTAAGTTTTTCCATTTCTAGAACACGTCGCACTTTTTCTTGAAAGACTTGATAGGATGGTGTCTATCTGTTTCCATTGAAGCTGCTGTTAAAAGATGTGCAATTAATGTTTATTGCATTACACATTTGGCACAGGTTTCCCCAAAATCATTATAAACAGGATCCATTGGAACTACACCAAGCACGCTGGTGAGCTCTCTTAATTTTCCTCAAAAAAGGAACAGCCTTTGAACATGTCCAGAATATATGACAGAATGTACCTCCTATAACCACAATATCTCCGGCACAGAGCACTTGCTCCTTTTTTAGATATGCGCTAATCTATCTGGTGTTAAATATCATCATAATCGTATAGCTATTGTCTATAATTATAGTGCAGACAGATGAGCTCACCGCCGCCTCCCATATCTCTGCCCAATCATCTTTAGAAATCTATTTTCCAATATCTTTTTTCCATTGAGTCATATGAGTGTTTTTTCCTTTTTTTGCCTAGGGAACTCAGAGTAGAATATATATTTAAAATCAACTCCTTCTGATTTGTATTCCCTTGCAGAAATTTTTTTTAAAATATAAAATGCCCGATTTGTATGTATCTGAAATATTCTGAAGATGGGATATTGTATTTCTTCGAATGTGTACATTGTTCCCAGAAACATAGCATCTTTAATCCTATTTAAACCTCTTATAATGCAAATATTGTTCCTTCCTGGTATACATCATGTAGGGCAGCGGTGCGCAAAGTGGGGGGCGCTGGATTTCTCAGGGGCAGTGTGGGCGGTTGCAGAGGTCCCGTACTCTTCCCGGGGCATTTAAATTAAATGCCGGGGGATCGCGTGAGGCCTCTGCAACTCTAAAACTTACCTTGACTCTGCCGGCGTCACTTGTGTAGGGAATTCCTCATTCCTCCATAACAGGATCATAAGTGAGGGTTGTCCTTTTAATTCATTTTTTTCCTCTCCCAATTATCCCAGATAATTAGTGTGAATTTAATAATCGGGTTATTATTCACCTCCTTTAGGTCTATTCTTATTGGGGACCCACAGTAATGTGTCTGTTCTGTACCGGGATCTCATTTGCTTCTATCTCCATCCAATTTACTGCCTGTGTGGGTCTATGCCAAGCTGGTAAATTACTTAATTGTTATGCAGAATAATATTTGTTCAGTGACGGACGACCCAACCCACCACCTGTCCGTAATGCACTAAGTGCACTTCTTTTTATTTTTGATTTTAAACGAAATGTATAAACGTCTAAATTTTGCTTTATATATCATTTATAATTTGGGTTGGAATATTAATTGGAAGGCTATGAAATAGATAAAAGCAATTTAGGGAGACAATTCATCTTGACTGATATTATTCTGCCAATCCATGAAATACAGTTTTATTCCACACTTTCAGAGCTCTTAATTGAAGAAAAAAAAGAAAAAAAAACATGTGCGCTGAGCTCCAGCATTTTAAGTGAGCCTTCTTTGTCTTTGGTCACTGTTATGTCAAAGATATTGTATTTATGATGGTGATATTTTTAATTTATTCATTGAAATTCAAAACACAATGTCAATGGCCAAACGCAAAGTAGTTTGACATAGAATGCGCATGCTCGGCACACACCTGTTTTAGCTATTTGCACTTGTATTGTTATAACTGTCTCTGCGTGTGTGTCCATGTGCTCGTATGTGTCTGTCTCTGGTGCACCTGTGTGTGCGTGCACGTGCCTCTGTCTCCTAAGCGCCGAGCTCGGCCGCCACTGCGCATGTGAGCAAGAGACTAGAAGACCTTGGAACATCCCCTCCCTGCATTACCTAAAAAAGAAAGCAAACGACCCACCTTTCCAGTAAACAGCTCTGGATGCTCCTTGTGTACATCTGCGACCAGAATCATGGACAACAAAGGCTCTCTCCTGATCTCAAATTCTCCCCAAAACAATGTTTCCAATAAGATCAATTTCCAGTGTTTCTCTCCTGATATCAGTTTCCAAATATATTCATACTGAGAGGGATTAAGGGTTTCTTACAATTCTGGGCCCTGAGGTGGGTGAGGATCTGATAAACTTGGTTCTTGCAGAAAACTATTGGGAGAATGGGAGAAAGAGACCCCCCCAACAACAGAGAAACAGCTTTTTCCCCAAATTGAAACTCCACAAAATATAGAAAGATAGAAGTTCTTGTGTACATATCTCGTAGCGGGGGTATCATAGTTCTTCCGGACTTATCCACGGTGTTCTAAAAAATCTTATTTTGAGTGGTCTGTGGGTTTTGCCCACATATTTTTTCCCACATTAACAGTCTATAAAAGAAATTACCCCCGTTGTCAAGCAATTGATGAAATCTTTAATTTCATACGTTGTATGATCTGTGGTATTGGTAAATTCGTTTGTGGTTTAAGACTGCTACAAGCTTAACATCTCCCGCTGGGGTAGCATCCCTTTGGTTGTAGCCCATGCCAGGTTTTCATTGATGTTGCCCTGTAGTGGCTATGCACAAGATGGTCTTTTATGTTCCGATTTCTTCGATTTGTCATGCTTAGAGAATTTGGCAGAACATGTTTTAACTCTTCATCATCCAAAAGGCTGTGCCAATGTTTGTTCAGAATTTGGCGAAGAGTATTCCATTGACTACTGTAAGTCCCAGTGAATCTTAATTGATTTATCTGATGACTCCATTGGGCTGTTTATTACTAGTAGTTGGTGCCTTGGTTTGGCGAGGGGATGGCGATCTGCCTTTTTTCACAGTTGTCTTGCTGTGGCCTTGTTCATAAAATCTATTCATAATTTCTATTGCTTGTGTTTTATATTCTTTAGTGGTAGAGCAGTTTCTTCTTAATCGGAGGAATTGTCCAACAGCAATATTGCTATCGGCCATCAATAAACTATTTGTAGCGGTCGTCTTCCTGAATATTACTGTTTCCAATCTTCCTTCCTTAATTTTTTATTAGGGTTATTTCCAAAAAGTCCATCTTCGTTGAGTTACATTGGTATGTGAGTCGAAAGTTGTAATTATTTGTATTTAAGAAATTTATAGTCTCTCAGCAGGTGTTCTGTAGCACTCCAAAATTCAACATGTATTGTGTAGTTCTCCATTTATTCCCTGAAGACCACGGTCTCCTCCCAAAAAAGGGTTTCTTACAATACTGGGCCCTGTGGTGGGTGAGGATCTGATAAACGTGGTTCTTGCAGAAAACTATTGGGAGAATGAGAGAAAGAGACCCCCCCCCCCCCCAACAACAGAGAAACAGCTTTTCCCCCAAATTGAAACTCCACAAAATACAATTTAGAAAGTTATAAGAAGTTGTTCTTACGACACAGGCCTCTGTGGTAGATATGGATCTGGTGTTGTTATTCTTCTCTTATAGGGAACTGTTGGTATCAAGAGAGATAAGGCAGGGAAGGGTTAAAAGGAAAAACCCAAAAGAATTCCTATTTGCACTCACCTATACTATTAAATGGTTGGGAAAGATTCAATCCCTGGGTAAAAAACCCATATACCATTTAGTGATATACAGTAAAAATAGTTTATTAGACAGTTATGCAAAGACAAGTACAAATTGTTAAAAAGAACAGGGAATGGGTGCAGAGAGTGGAGTGCTCAATCTGACCTAGTATAGTCAGCACGCAGCTAACAGCAACAAATACCTATGGTATGTCCTCACAGACTAATGCATAAACCTCCTAAATGTGGCACACGTTCTTGTATGCGCCAGGTGGAGTTTTGTACCATAGTCATAGAATGGACCTTCTAACACACCCAACCTGTATGTGGTAAGCGTTTGTTCCCTATCTAGAGGCATTGTGCTGTACTGCCCCAGTAGTTAAAGCTGGATTCTGCCAGGGTCTCAAACTATATATCAGCTGCCTCCTAAATCAGGAATGTGTGTGGGTCTCCCTTGGAAGTATTCCCTATATATCTCAAGTTCCCCTCATGTGAGGTCCTGACAAACAAGACTCCAGGCCGGAGACAAACCGTCAATCAATAACGTTTACAGCGTTGTCAGCAAAGCAACAAAACAGCTCTGCAGCAGTGACGTCATAAACCGACATCGTTTCGCGCGTCTGCGCTTTGTCAGGTAGAAAACTCTTTCTACCTTGACAAAGCGCACGCGCGAAACGATCGTCGGTTTTATGACGTCACAACGTGACGTCATCAGTGAGTGCGGAGCGGAGAGTATTGTGGCGAGCTGCTTCTGCCCAAGATACCAGTTTGTATATGGCTGGGCTAGACTGCAGCGGGGGATTGTAGATTTCTACATTCTACACCGTACTGCAGAGCTGTTTTGTGCTTTGCTGACAACGCTGTAAACGTATGATTGACGGTTTGTCTCCGGCCTGGAGTCTTGTTTGTCAGGACTCCCATGAGGGGAATCTGAGATAATATAGGGAATACTTCCAAGGGAGACCCACAACACATTCCCTGATTTAGGAGGTAGCTGATATATAGTTTAGAGACACTGGCAGAATCCAGCTCTTAACTACGGGGCAGTACAGCACAATTTCCTTCTAGATAGGACACAAACGCTTACCACATACAGGTTGGTGTGTTAGAGTCCTTTCTATGACTATGGTACACAAACTCCACCTGCAGCATACAAGAACGTGTGCACATTAGAGGTTATGCATTAGTCTGTGAGGACATACCATAGGTATTTGTTGCTGTTAGCTGCGTGCTACTATACTAGGTCAGATTGAGCACTCCACTCTCTGCACCCATTCCCTGTTTTTTCTTAACAATTTGTACTTGTCTTTGCATAACTGTAAATAAACTATTTTTACTGTATATCACTAAATGTATATGGGTTTTTCTACCCAGGGATTGAATCTTTCCCAACCATTTAATATAGGTGAGTGCAAATGAATTCTTTTGGGTTTTTCCTTTAACCCTTCCCTGCCTTAACAATGTTTATAAGTCCGTAGGCATCTATTCTATATAATATTGTTGGCGTAAATTGGTGAGCGGCATATCCTCGTTTAAGTATCAAGAGAGATACACATACATAGAAATAGCCGTTTTATTGGCAGATACTGTGGAAAGGCAGATTGTACCTGACGTCTATGACCAGTTGTGTGTGGTTAAAGGCCTCTCCTTTTTTCATTCCCAGAGTTCTCGTTGTATCTAAAAAGAGACTAGAAGACCATGGCACATCCCCTCCCCGCATTACTTTAAATAGAAAGTAAAAAGCAAACCCCACCTTTCCAGTAAACAGCTCTGGATGCTCCTTGTGTCATCTGTGAACCAGAATCTGGACAAAAAAGCTCTCTCCTGATCCCAAATTCTCCCCAAAACAATGTTCCAATAAGATCAATTTCCAGTGTTCTCTTTCCTCTCCTGATATCAGTTTCCAAATATATTCATACTGAGAGGGATTAAGGGTTTCTAACAATACTGGGCCCTGTGGTGGGTGAGGATCTGATAAACTTGGTTCTTGCAGAAACTATTGGGAGAATGAGAGAAAGAGACCCCCCCCCCCCCCCCCAACAACAGAGAAACAGCTTTTTCCCCAAATTGAAACTACACAAAATACAAATTAGAAAGTTATAAAAAGTTGTTCTTACGATACAGGCCTCTGTGGTAGATATGGATCTGGTGTTGTTATTCTTCTCTTATAGGGAACTGTTGGTATCAAGAGAGATACACATACATAGACCTATAAGAGAAGAATAACAACACCAGATCCATATCTACCACAGAGGCCTGTGTCGTAAGAACAACTTTTTATAACTTTCTAAATTGTATTTGTGGGAGTTTCAATTTGGGGAAAAAGCTTGTTCTCTGTGTGGGGGGGGGGGGGGGGTCTCTTTCTCTCATTCTCCCAATAGTTTTCTGACAGAACCAAGTTATCAGATCCTCACCCACCCAGGGCCCAGTATTGTAAGAAACCTTAATCCCTCTCAGTATGAATTATTTGGAAACTGATATCAGGAGAGAAACACTGCAGAATGTGTTTATTGGAACATTGTTTTGGGGGAATTTGGGATCAGGAGAGAGCCTTTTTGTCATGATTTGGTTCACAGATGTACACAAGGAGCATCCAGAGCTGTTTACTGGAAAGGTGGGTCGTTGCTTTTTACTTTCTATTTAAAGTAATCGGGGAGGGGATGTGCCATGGTCTTCTAGTCTCTTTTTAGATACAACGAGCTCTGGAATGAAACAGGAGAGGCCTTTAACCACACAACAACTGGTCATAGACGTCAGGTACAATCCTCCTCCACAGTATCTGCCAATAAACGTGCATATTTTTATGTATGTGTATCTCTCACTTGATACCAACAGTTCCCTATAGAGAAGAATAAACAACACCAGATCCATATACCACAGAGGCCTGTGTCGTAAGAACAACTTTTATAACTTTCAAATTGTATTTGTGGAGTTTCAATTTGGGGAAAAAGCTGTTTTTGTGTTGTTGGGTCTTTTCTCTCATTCTCCCAATAGTTTTCTGCAAGAACCAAGTTTATCAGATCCTCACCACCCAGGGCCCAGATTGTAAGAAACCCTAATCCCTCTCAGTATGAATATATTTGGAAACTGATATCAGGAGAGAAACACTGAGATGTGTTATTGGAAACATTGTTTTGGGGAGAATTTGGGATCAGGAGAGAGCTTTTTTTGTCCATGTTTGGTTCACAGATGTACACAAGGAGCATCCGAGCTGTTTACTGGAAAGGTGGGTCGTTTGCTTTTTACTTTCTTTTAAAGTAATGCGGGGAGGGGATGTGCCATGGTCTTTAGTCTTTTTAGATACACGGAACTCGGGAATGAAACAGGAGAGGCCTTTAACCACAACAACTGGTCAGAGACTTCAGGTACAATGCTACCTTTCCACAGTATCTGCCAATAAAACGTGCATATTTCTATGTATGTGTATCTCTCCTTGATACCAACAGTTCCCTATAAGAGAAGAATAACAACACCAGATCCATATCTACCACAGAGGCCTGTGTCGTAAGAACAAATTCTTATAAATTTCTAAATTGTATTTTGTGGAGTTTCAATTTGGGGAAAAAGCTGTTTTCCTGTTGTTGGGGGGTGGGTCTCTTTCTCTCATTCTCCCAATAGTTTTCTGCAAGAACCAAGTTTATCAAATCCTCACCACAACAGGCCCAGTATTGTAAAGAACCCTTAATCCCTCTCAGTATGATTTATTTGGAAACTGATATCAGGAGAGAAACACTGGAATGTGTATTTTTGGAAACATTGTTTTGGGGAGAATTGGGATCAGGAGAGAGCTTTTTGGTCATGATTTGGTTCACAGATGTACACAAGGAGATCCAGAGCTGTTTACTGGAAAGGTGGGTCGTTTGCTTTTTACTTTTATTTAAAGTAATGCGGGGGGAGGGGTCCATGGTCTTCTAGTCTCTTTTGATACAACGAGAACTCTGGGAATGAAACAGGAGAGGCCTTTAACCACACAAACAACTGGTCATAGACGTCAGGTACAATCCGCCTTTCCACAGTATCTGCCAATAAAACGTGCATATTTCTATGTATGTGATCTCTCCTTGATACCACAGTTCCCTATAAGAGAAGAATAACAACACCAGATCCATATCTACCACAGAGGCCTGTGTCGTAAGAACAACTTTTATACTTTCTAAATTGTATTTGTGGGAGTTTCAATTTGGGGAAAAAGCTGTTTCTCTGTTGTTGGGGTCTCTTCTCTTCATTCTCCCAATAGTTTTCTGCAAGAACCAAGTTTATCAGATCCTCACCCACCCCAGGGCCCAGAATTGTAAGAAACCCTTAATCCCTCTCAGTATGAATATATTGGAAACTGATATCAGGAGAGAAACATGAGAATGTGTTTATTGGAAACATTGTTTTGGGAGAATTTGGGATCAGGAGAGAGCCTTTGTCATGATTCTGGTTCACAGATGTACACAAGGAGCATCCAGAGCTGTTTACTGGAAAGGTGGGTCGTTTGCTTTTTATTTCTTTAAAGTAAGCGGGGAGGGGATGTGCCATGGTCTCTAGTCTCTTTTTAGATACAAAGAACTCGGGAATGAAACAGAGGAGGCCTTTAACCACACAACAACTGGTCAGAGACTTCAGGTACAATGTACCTTTCCACAGTATCTGCCAATAAAACGTGCATATTTCTATGTATGTGTATCTCTCCTTGATACCAAAGTTCCCTATAAAGAGAAGAATAACAACACCAGATCCATATCTACCACAGAGGCCTGGTGTAAGAACAACTTCTTATAACTTCAAATTGTATTTTGTGGGTTTCATATTGGGGAAAAAGCTGTTTCTTGTGTTGGGGGGGGGTCTCTTTCTCTCATTTCCCAATAGTTTTCTGCAAGAACCAAGTTATCAGAATCCTCACCCACCACAGGGCCCAGTATTTGAGAACCCTTAATCCTCTCCGTAGAATATATTGGAAACGATATCAGGAGAGAAACACTGCAGAATGAGTTTATTGGAAACATTGTTTTGGGGAGAATTTGGGATCAGGAGAGAGCCTTTTTTGGTCATGATTCTGGTTCACAGATGTACACAAGGAGCATCTCAGAGCTGTTTACTGGAAAGGTGGGTCGTTTGCTTTTACTTTTCTATTAAAGTAACGCCTGTTGTGCGGTCGGAACTGTTGGTATCAAGTGAGAGATACACATACATAGAAATATGCACGTTTTATTGGCAGATACAGTGGAAAGGTAGCATTGTACCTGACGTCTATGACCAGTTGTTGTGTGGGTTAAAGGCACCTCCTGTTTCATTTCCAGAGTTCTCGGTTGTATCTAAAAAGAGACTAGAAGACCATGGGCACATCCCCTCCCCGCATTACTTTAAATAGAAAGTAAAAAGCAAACGACCCACCTTTCCAGTAAACAGCTCTGGATGCTCCTTGTGTACATCTGTGAACCAGAATCATGACCAAAATAGGCTCTCTCCTGATCCCAAATTCTCCCCAAAACAATGTTTCCAATAAACACATTCTGCGGTGTTTCTCTCCTGATATCAGTTTCCAAATATATTCATACTGAGAGGGATTAAGGGTTTCTTACAATTCTGGGCCCTGATGTGGGTGAGGATCTGATAAACTTGGTTCTTGCAGAAAACTATTGGGAGAATGAGAGAAAGAGACCCCCCCCCAACAACAGAGAAACAGCTTTTTCCCCAAATTGAAACTCCACAAAATACAAATTAGAAAGTTATAAGAAGTTGTTCTTACGACACAGGCCTCTGTGGTAGATATGGATCTGGTGTTGTTATTCTTCTCTTTTAGGGAACTGTTGGTATCAAGAGAGATACACATACATAGAAATATGCACGTTTTATTGGAAGATACTGTGGAAAGGTAGCATTGTACCTGACGTCTATGACCAGTTGTTGTGTGGTTAAAGGCCTCTCCTGTTTCATTCCCAGAGTTCTCGTTGTACCTAAAAAGAGACTAGGAGACCATGGCACATCCCCTCCCCGCGTTACTTTAAATAGAAAGTAAAAAGCAAACGACCCACCTTTCCAGTAAACAGCTCTGGACGCTCATTGTGTACATCTGTGAACCACAACCATAGACAAAAAAAAGCTCTCTCCTGATCCCAAATTCTCCCCAAAACAATGTTTCCAATAAGATCAATTTCCAGTGTTTCTCTCCTGATATCAGTTTCCAAATATATTCATACTGAGAGGGATTAAACGTTTCTTACAATACTGGGCCCTGTGGTGGGTGAGGATCTGATAAACTTGGTTCTTGCAGAAAACTATTGGGAGAATGAGAGAAAGAGACCCACCCCCCAACAACAGAGAAACAGCTTTTTCCCCAAATTGAAACCCCACAAAATACAATTTAGAAAGTTATAAGAAGTTGTTCTTACTACACAGGCCTCTGTGGTAGATATGGATCTGGTGTTGTTATTCTTCTCTTATAGGGAACTGTTGGTATCAAGTGAGAGATACACATACATAGAAATATGCACGTTTTATTGGCAGATACTGTGGAAAGGTAGCATTGTACCTGAAGTCTCTGACCAGTTGTTGTGTGGTTAAAGGCCTCTCCTGTTTCATTCCCAGAGTTCTTGTATCTAAAAAGAGACTAGAAGACCATGGCACATCCCCTCCCCGCGTTACTTTAAATAGAAAGTAAAAAGCAAACGACCCACCTTTCCAGTAAACAGCTCTGGATGCTCCTTGTGTACATCTGTGAACCAGAATCATGACCAAAACAGGCTCTCTCCTGATCCCAAATTCTCCCCAAAACAATGTTTCCAATAAACACATTCTGCAGTGTTTCTCTCCTGATATCAGTTTCCAAATATATTCATACTGAGAGGGATTAAGGGTTTCTTACAATTCTGGGCCCTGAGGTGGGTGAGGATCTGATAAACTTGGTTCTTGCAGAAAACTATTGGGAGAATGAGAGAAAGAGACCCAAAACAACAGAGAAACAGCTTTTTCCCCAAATTGAAACTCCACAAAATACAATTTAGAAAGTTATAAAAAGTTGTTCTTACGACACAGGCCTCTGTGGTAGATATGGATCTGGTGTTGTTATTCTTCTCTTATAGGGAACTGTTGGTATCAAGTGAGAGATACACATACATAGAAATATGCACGTTTTATTGGCAGATACTGTGGAAAGGCAGGATTTTACCTGACGTCTATGACCAGTTGTTGTGTGGCTTAAAGGCCTCTCCTGTTTCATTTCCAGAGTTCTCGGTTGTATCTAAAAAGAGACTAGAAGACCATGGCACATCCCCTCCCCGCATTACTTTAAATAGAAAGTAAAAAGCAAACGACCCACCTTTCCAGTAAACAGCTCTGGATGCTCCTTGTGTACATCTGAGAACCAGAATCATGACCAAAATAGGCTCTCTCCTGATCCCAAATTCTCCCCAAAACAATGTTTCCAATAAACACATTCTGCAGTGTTTCTCTCCTGATATCAGTTTCCAAATATATTCATACTGAGAGGGATTAAGGGTTTCTTACAATACTGGGCCCTGTGGTGGGTGAGGATCTGATAAACTTGGTTCTTGCAGAAAACTATTGGGAGAATGAGAGAAAGAGACCTCCCCAACAACAGAGAAACAGCTTTTTCCCCAAATTGAAACCCCACAAAATACAATTTAGAAAGTTATAAGAAGTTGTTCTTACTACACAGGCCTCTGTGGTAGATATGGATCTGTTGTTGTTATTCTTCTCTTATAGGGAACTGTTGGTATCAAGAGAGATACACATACATAGAAATATGCACGTTTTATTGGCAGATACTGTGGAAAGGTAGCATTGTACGTGACGTCTATGACCAGTTGTTGTGTGGTTAAAGGCCTCTCCTGTTTCATTCCCAGAGTTCTCGTTGTATCTAAAAAGAGACTAGGAGACCATGGCACATCCCCTCCCCGCATTACTTTAAATAGAAAGTAAAAAGCAAACGACCCACCTTTCCAGTAAACAGCTCTGGATGCTTCTTGTGTACATCTGTGAACCAGAATCATGGACAAAAAAAAGCTCTCTCCTGATCCCAAATTCTCCCCAAAACAATGTTTCCAATAAGATCAATTTCCAGTGTTTCTCTCCTGATATCAGTTTCCAAATATATTCATACTGAGAGGGATTAANNNNTGACCGGGATAAGGGTTTCTTACAATACTGGGCCCTGTGGTGGGTGAGGATCTGATAAACTTGGTTCTTGCAGAAAACTATTGGGAGTGAGAAGAGAAAGAGACCCCCCCACAAACAGAGAAACAGCTTTTCCCAAATTGAACTACCACAAAATACAATTTAGAAGTTATAAGAAGTTGTTTACGACACAGGCCTCTGTGGTAGATATGGATCTGGGTTGTGTTTATTTCTCTTATAGGGAACTGTGGTATCAAGAGAGATACACATACATAGAAATATGCACGTTTTATTGGCAGATACTGTGGAAAGGTAGATTGTACCTGAATCTCTTGACCAGTTGTTGTGTGGTTAAAGGCCTCTCCTGTTTCATTCCCAGAGTTCTGTTGTATCTAAAAAGAGACTAGAGAACCATGGCACATCCCCTCCCGCATACTTTAAATAGAAAGTAAAAAGCAAACGACCCACCTTTCCAGTAAACAGCTCTGGAGTCTTGTGTACATCTGTGAACCACAACATGGACAAAAAAAAGCTCTCTCCTGATCCCAAATTCTCCCCCAAAACATGTTTCCAATAGATCAATTTCCAGTGTTCTCTCCTGATATCAGTTTCCAAATATATCATACGAGAGGGATTAAGGGTTTTCTTACATATACTGGGCCCTGTGGTGGGTGAGGATCTGATAAACTTGGTTCTTGCAGAAAACTATTGGGAGAATGAGAGAAGAGACCCCCCCCAACAACAGAGAAACAGCTTTTTCCCCAAATTGAAACCCCACAAAATACATTTAGAAAGTTATAAGAAGTTGTTCTTACGAACAGGCCTCGTGGTAGATATGGATCTGGTGTTGTTATTCTTCTCTTATAGGGAACTGTTGGTATCAAGAGAGATACACATCAAGAAATATGCACGTTTTATTGGCAGATACTGTGGAAGGTAGCATTGTACCTGAGTCTCTGACCAGTTGTTGTGTGGTTAAAGGCCTCTCCTGTTTCATTCCCAGAGTTCTCGTTGTATCTAAAAGAGACTAGAAGACCATGGCAATCCTCCCCGCATTACTTAAAGAAAGTAAAAAGCAAACGACCCACCTTCCAGTAAAAGCTCTGGATGCTCCTTGTGTACATCTGTGAACCAGAATCATGGACAAAAAAAGCTCTCTCCTGATCCCAAATTCTCCCCAAAACAATGTTTCCAATAAAACATTCTGCAGTGTTTCTCTCCTGATATCAGTTTCCAAATATAATATACTGAGAGGGATTAAGGGTTTTTTACAATACTGGGCCCTGTGGTGGGTGAGGATCTGATAAACTTGGTTCTTGCAGAAACTATTGGGAGAATGAGAGAAAGAGACACCCCCCAACAACAGAGAACAGCTTTTCCCCAAATTGAAACTCCACAAAATACAATTTAGAAAGTTATAAGAAGTTGTTCTTACGACACACAGGCCTCTGTGGTAGATATGGATCTGGTGTTGTTATTCTTCTCTTATAGGGAACTGTTGGTATCAAGAGAGATACACATACATAGAAATATGCACGTTTTATTGGCAGATACTGTGGAGGTAGCATTGTACCTGAGTCTGACCAGTTGTTGTGTGGTTAAAGGCCTCTCCTGTTTCATTCCAGAGTTCTCGTTGTATCTAAAAAGAGACTAGGACCATGGCACATCCCCCCCCGCATTACTTTAAATAGAAAGTAAAAAGCAAACGACCCACCTTTCCAGTAAACAGCTCTGGCGCTTGTGTAATCTGTGAACACAACATGGACAAAAAAAAGCTCTCTCCTGATCCCAAATTCTCCCCAAAACAATGTTTCCAATAAATCAATTCCAGTGTTTCTCTCCTGATATCAGTTTCCAAATATAATCATACTGAGAGGATTAAGGGTTTCTTACAATACTGGGCCCTGTGGGGGTGAGGATCTGATAAACTTGGTTCTTGCAGAAAACTATTGGGAGAATGAGAGAAAGAGACCCCCCCCAACAACAGAGAAACAGCTTTTTCCCCAAATTGAAACTACAAAATACAATTTAGAAAGTTATAAGAAGTGTTCTTACGACACAGGCCTCTGTGGTAGATAGGATCTGGTGTTGTTATTCTCTCTTTATAGGGAACTGTTGGTATCAAGAGAGATACACATACATAGAATATGCACGTTTTTTGGCAGATATGTGGAAGGTAGCATTGTACCTGAATCTCTGACCAGTTGTTGTGTGGTTAAAGGCCTCTCCTGTTTCATTCCCAGGTTCTCGTTGTTCTAAAAAGAGACTAGAAGACCATGGCACATCCCCTCCCCGCCATTACTTTAAATAGAAAGTAAAAGCAAAACGACCCACCTTTCCAGTAAACAGCTCGGAGCTCTTGTGTACATCTGTGAACCACAACCATGGACAAAAAAAAGCTCTCTTTCCCTGCTTCCCACCACAGCTCTGGATGCTCCTTGTGTACATCTGTGAACCAGAATCATGGACAAAAAAAAGCTCTCTCCTGATCCCAAATTCTCCCCAAAACAATGTTTCCAATAAACTCATTCTGCAGTGTTTCTCTCCTGATATCAGTTTCCAAATATAATCATA